>CM076067.1:11196583-11434083 GCA_038088235.1 Zacco platypus
GTGCCATAAGAACTATGTATTAATTAGTGCAAGGAACTAAATCAATCCCTCTACGGTAACTCCAGGAGGTTGTTCTTCGCATATAAGTCTTCTGTGATCTGGTATACTTCAGAGATGAGGGGCAAAGACTCTCCCAACAGAGCGACCACCTGCGCGTGATCACCCGCATTCATCACATCAAAGAACGTGTCCCGCCCCGGAAGCGCACAGAACGCCACGCCGACGGCTGTACGGATGAACCAGGGGTGGTGATGAGCCAGAGACTCGTTGTAGGCATCCGAACACATGACTGAGGTCTTGCTGTCCTCGGCGCTGGTCCGCAGCCTCTCGAGGAAGAGCTCCAGCCAGCGCAGGGCACGATGCAGCCTCAGAAGAGTGCGGCAGCCGGATTCCGGGTGGCTGCCTCTTTTGGTGAGGTCCACCAGGTCATTCTCCAGCTCGTACTTCACCATGGACTGAACGGTGACGTAATGGGATCCGTTTTCTCCTGAAAGGCAGTTCTCTAGGATCTGGATTTTGCAGACCACATCCTTGGAGATGAAGGAAAACACGTTCCCCAAACTATTCATGAAGCTGATATGGAAAAAAGAGGGATTTAGATGAATACACTTCTAAATGCTTATTATCAGGAAATCCATATTCACGCATTTTTGTGCCATTTAATTGTTTCATTACTTCACCAGACATTTATAATTACTAGATATTTTCAGACACCTTTAACCCTTATGCGCTGTTCGATTTTCAATACAATTCCTCAAAAATCACACTATGAAAAACAACAAAGATTAAGGTACAAACGGTAAACTTTTAAATCAACATTTGTCAAATATTCCAAAAAATATATATCTGAAGATATGATTTAATGAAAATGTTTTTTAACCATTTCTTAAAACTGATTTGTTTTGACAAAATTTGAAAATAAACAGTACATTTTTAAATACAATAAATAAATTTTTTTCTTCTTAGAACATCATAACTGAACAATTAAATGTAGCTGTATAATGAAAATATGTACTTTTCCTAAGTTGGCTATTTTGTAAACTCATTTCATAAAGTCAAGTTTCTTCTGACATGATGAGCAAGTGTGTGCTTTCTGCATATGAACTTCACACACATGCTGCTGGTTAAAACATTTTTCTGTATTGAAATAAGTGTGGAAAACCTCATTTTTTAGCTTTATAAGGTAGTAAAAAAATAAAATAACAAAATATAACCAAGAAATGTTATTATTTTGGGTCAGTTGCCTTAGAGCATTAAAATATGCGGGTCAAATTGACCCGGCGAACATCACGAACGTTACAGTAATTTTGTTTGTATATGTCAAAAAACACCATCATGTTGAAACTTTGCATTAATGTTCATGATGATAAATGAGAAAAAGTCACAAAATATCAAGAAAAAAAACATAGGTTAACCAGTATTTCCAACAACTAGAAAATCTAAACGGGTCAAATTGACCCAGAACATAACACAAGGGTTAAATGGACAATAAATTAATATTGATTTCTGTGAATTGTAAATATTAAAAAGAATTATGTAAAATAATTATAAAACATGAACCCACCTGACCAGCTCCTTCCATCCTGATATATAATACTTAATGTAAACCTCCTTATTCTCACTCAGACTTGATCTGAATGTTTCTAAAACCCTCTGAAGGCTGAACGTTTCTGCCATTTTTGCTCTTTCTTATTGAACTACCACGAAAGAAAATCCCTGGACAAGTCCTTGTAACAAAATTTACAAGTGATTAAAAGCTCTTATATATTGGTTTGCTGAAAAAGTATCTTATGTGTTCTTCATTGGGATCATCATATCACTTAAAATGCTTTTTGCTTTCTCTTTAATCCTCTCTTCCGCGATTTCCTGCGTTCTTTAAGCAACGTAGGCAACATTCGACCAATCAAATCACGTTTTTCGTGTCACATGGCGTCATGGTCTTGGCGTTCTACGGTTGTTTGGGGAATTTAACCAATAGGATTGAAGATGACGCAGTCGCGCAACGACGTCACATCAGACTTCAATAGCTTTTTTTATTGTGCACAAAATAGTCTTCCATGAGGGGGCGCTTGAGGGCTCAGAAAGTCGAAATGTCAATTGAGTCGCATTCAAATATATGTAGGTTGTTTGTCTTATTGGAGACATTTATATATTCAACACTGTAATCTTTTTAATACACGAACTCCACAAATTTAATCTGCTAACAGAATATAAATATGCCCGGAATGATAATTTCTTTTGAAAATCCTTTCCTGAACTCATTAACGATCATGATTGGTCCAACCTTAGCAGCGTTGTGAAAAGTAACAGTTACCACGTGGTATGGCTTTCTTTCTGGTGGTCTAGATAATGATTTACACCTGAATAATAAAAGTTAAGCGCTTTAATAGCCATTGAAAATCCACAGTGAAGATTTCAAATAAGAGAATTATTATTTAGAATTATAGATAAACGTGTGGGCCACTAAGCCACGCCCACACCGAGACGTTCTTGATACGCTTCTCAGCGTCGTTATGGCTGCGGCGTGAAGTTGTTTAGCTTCTATGCTAACCTGTATTTGAATGATCTGCTATTTGAACATATCCACACTTATAAAGTCTTCACGGTTGCTTTACATCCCTGGAAAGTGTGCAAGCTGACTGACATGCACCCAACAAGTGTTCATATCCAGCTATTATACAGTTATAGTTTGACTGTTAGTCTCTTGTAAACATAAAACATTAATTTCTGATCTTTTCAAAGCTGTCAAGATGCCTGATATCAAAGTCACGCCTTTAGGTAAGACTCTTACTTTTGTAGGTAACACTTATGGAAACGTGTATAAATAAGGCATTGTCAAACATATGATGCTTAACAAATGTAATATATGCAAATATTATATAATAATCAACGAGTAGATTAATTCACTTGTTATTATACATTGAAATGGCCTGTTTTACTTTATATTATACCATATAATGTCATATTGTATGTGTGAATATGTGTATGTGTGTGTATATATATATATATATATGTATATATATGTGTGTGTGTGTGTATATATATATATGTATGTATATGTGTATGTATATGTGTATATATATATATATATATGTATGTATATGTGTATATATGTATATATATATATGTGTGTGTGTGTGTATATATATATATGTATATGTGTATGTATATGTATATATATATATATATATACATAAACATACATATATATATAAAATAGAGAGAGAGACAGTTTATTTTCATATTGTGATAACTATACATTAAAATAACTGTATATGACATATAGGTCATATATTATGTTTACAATCATATATTTTGACTTGTATAATATAAATACCACAGTGTCATATAGGCAAATAAGATTGTCATATAAATCAGTGTGATTCTAAACCAAGTTCTTCTGAATGTGTGTATCTGTTGTCTCGCAGGGGCTGGTCAGGATGTCGGCCGCAGCTGTATTCTGGTCTCCATCGGAGGCAAAAACATTATGCTTGACTGCGGAATGCACATGGGCTTCAACGATGATGTGCGCTACTACGTTCATTTATGTGTATTTTGAGTGTAATTCTGTAGTGTACTAGTCCCTTAACTTTCTGTGTTTGATTTCAGAGACGCTTCCCAGATTTTAGTTACATTACCCAAAACGGTCGCCTCACTGAGTTCTTGGATTGTGTCATTATAAGGTTCGTTTAGACTTGATTTGTATTTTGTGACTGTTGTGTGAGTTTTCCTGCTCTCCATTGTGATTTCTACTCCTTTTATGTTCCTCTCAGTCATTTCCATCTGGATCACTGCGGTGCTCTTCCCTACATGAGCGAGATGGTGGGTTACGACGGGCCCATCTACATGACCCACCCCACCAAAGCCATCTGTCCCATCCTGCTGGAGGACTTCAGGAAGATCACGGTCGACAAAAAGGGAGAGACCAACTTCTTCACGTCACAGATGATCAAAGACTGTATGAAGAAAGTTGTGCCACTCAACCTCCACCAAACTGTTCAGGTAAAGTTTGTTGTCTGAATCAATTCACTAAAATTAATGTTTTAAATTAATATTAGTAAATTAATTAATGTAAGAAAAAATAGTAAAATAGCTCAATTAAATTTAGTAATTAATTTTTTTAAAGTAAAATTTTACCCCAATGAAAATGTTTAAAATGTTATTTAAAGCTGCAATAAGTAAATTTTTTGCAGTAAAATTTCCAAAAGCCACTAGGCCAGTGTTATATATATTTTGTACAGTTGTGTACATACAATATCCCAATGTTTCCAACTATTTGTAAATCGTGAGAAAATCACAATTTTAACCAAGGGTCCGGGACGTGTGAGGGAGTTGTCTGTAAATAGCGTCATGTCCGCATTACCCTCGGTTTCCGGTTTTATTTTGTAGAAACACCAAAGACGTTTTAACCGACAAGGGAATAACTGTTTTGATACATTTCTAGACAGAGAACTAATTATTGTAATATAGCTCAACACGTTTAGTCTTATTGTTTAAATCTAATTTTCTTGATTTTCACCATGCCTCAGAGAAAAACGCTATTTTGTCAAGTAGCTAACATAAATCAGATGCAGCTTTATTTTAACAGTAATACAGAATTTTCTCCATCATAACGATGCTTTTTAAAATTAATTGCATGCCATTTATCAACACAAGCCATCCAGCATTTAATATGATATTCTGAAATCGATCTATCTTACTGCGGCATGAACAAGTGTCTCACAGCAGCCGGCGAGCGAACGCTCAGAGAAATGTTATAACATCATCTTCAACACACTCAAATGTATCTAATATGATAAACAGAGCTGCGTTCCCTCATACTCATGACCGGAAAAGCGGAAGCAGCGACTGTGTCATAATAAAAGTCCCGCTGCTCGCGAGGCGTGTGTCGCGCTCGTCTCTCATTAACAATTGCTCCAGTGTCTCGTTCAGCTCCACAACACTCGCTCCTGCTCTGCTTCATACTACAGTAACGTTAATAATCGCATCCATGAACATGAGTCCCATCCCGATTCTTTTTCACTGGCTGTGAGATGAAGACCGCAACTCCCATGATTCCACGCTCAATCGGCATTATAAAGCTATGCCTTTGTTTTAAATAGGCGACCTCTAGCAGACGAAGAACTACATGGTGCACCTTAACTGAAGGTCTTTATGTTGTTTTTGAGAATTTTATTTGACTTTTATCTCTTTTTTTTTAGGTAGATGAAGAGCTTGAGATCAAAGCGTACTATGCAGGTCATGTGCTGGGAGCCGCCATGTTTCAAATCAAAGTTGGCTTGGAGTCTGTCGTCTACACAGTGAGTGTCACATTACCTATTACATACTGTCAATTTTATGATGTTCCAGCTGCTGACTTAATTTGCAAATTATATCTAAATCAATTTGTATAGGGTGACTACAACATGACACCAGATAGACATTTGGGGTGAGTAAAATCTCTTCTTTTTTTGTCACATATTTTATGTAACTCTTCAAGTTTAAGTCAGGTGTGAAGGGATATTTCACCCAAAAAATTATCATTTACTCACACTCATGTCGTTCCAAACCTGTAAGACTTTCATTTATCTTCGGAAAAACAATCTAAACGATTTCTGTCCTTCCATTGACAGCTATGCAAATACCACTTTGATGCTTAAAAAAGTTCATAAAGAGATCGTAAAACTAATCCATATGAATTGAGCGGTTTAGTCCCAATTTTCTGAAGAGAATCGATCAGCTTATATGATGAAAAGATTAAATTTAGGCTTTTTTTTTTTTTTTAGATATAAACACTGATCAGTCATTGTAAACAGAAGCTTAACCATGCCGAACTTCTGCCGCTCTCACGCCACACTTCATGTTTGCAGTGAAAAATACAAAGAGCAAAGAGGACACTGACAGTGTGTCAACAGACAAGACAGAGCTGGCTACTTTTGATATGAAACAAAGTCTCAAATTTCAAATTTTGGAATTTTTAAAGAAATCCATCCATCCATTTTCTACTGCTTATCCGGGGCCGGGTCGCGGGGGCAGCAGTCTAAGCAGAGATTCCCAGACTTCCCTCTCCCCAGACACTTCCTCCAGCTCTTCCGGGGGGACATCGAGGCGTTCCCAGGCCAGCCGAGAGACATAGTCTCTCCAGCGTGTCCTAGGTCTTCCCCGGGGCCTTCTCCCGGTGGGACATGCCCGGAACACCTCCCTAGGGAGGCGTCCAGGAGGCATCCGAAACAGCTGCCCGAGCCACCTCAGCTGACTCCTCTCGATGTGAAGGAGCAACGGATCTACTTTGAGCTCCTCCCGAGTGACCGAGCTCCTCACCCTATCTCTAAGGGAGCGCCCTGCCACCCTGTGGAGGAAGCTCATTTCGGCCGCCTGTGTCCGGGATCTCATTCTTTCGGTCATGACCCAAAGCTCAGGACCATAGGTGAGAGTAGGAACGTAGATTGACCGGTAAATTGAGAGCTTCGCCTTGCAGCTCAGCTCGTTCTTCACCACGACAGACCGGTACATCGACCGCATTACTGCAGATGCTGCACTGATCCGTCTGTCAACCTCATGCTCCTTCCTTTCCTCACTCGTGAACAAAACCCCAAGATACTTGAACTCCTCCACTTGGGGCAGGAGCTCTCCACCAACCTGAAGAAATATAAACCATAAATACTGTTTTGTGGCTCCTTAATGTGTCGTGACACATCGCTGTAGCTCCTTAGTTCAAGCATCTCGTGAACCGAAAAAACATGAATGAACATCAGAAGGAATGTTGTTTCAACTGCGGAAAGACATCAGTACACACAATTTTTCAAGTTCAAGTCTACCGAAGAAAATTTACTAACTCCCTTGACTGCTTTGTCGGACAAAACGGTGGATTCAGCATTATGATTGGTTAGATTGTTTGTCAATCAAACGCCTGGCGAAAAGTCATTTCATATGGATTAGTTTTACTATTTTTTTTACGAACTTTTTCAAAGCCTCAAAGTGGTAGTTGCGTGGCTGTTTTCTTTCCAATATTGAACAAAAGTCTTACAGGTTTGGAATGACATGACTGTGAGTAAAAGACAGAATTTTCATTTTTGGCTGAACTAACTCTTTAAATTCTCTGACTTTATATACCCAGAGCTGCTTGGATTGACAAATGCCGGCCAGATATTCTGATCTCAGAATCCACGTATGCCACCACGATCAGAGACTCCAAACGCTGCAGGGAAAGAGATTTCCTGAAGAAGGTTCACGAAACGGTGGAAAGAGGAGGCAAGGTAGACAAAGAGTCATCCAATCAGATTTTAGACATTTTGTAATGTCAGTTCAATCAAACGCTCTCACACGTGTGTGTTTATGTTCTGCTCATTTTGTTTTAGGTCTTGATTCCAGTGTTTGCTCTGGGAAGAGCACAGGAACTTTGTATTTTGTTGGAAACATTCTGGTGAGCTTTTAAAATTGCTGCTGCTCACCTTTTATTTTTTACCTTTTCGAACATGTTTAAGGCATGATATATTCTGTAAGGAGATTTATGGAAACCGCATATTGGCACAGAACAGTGGCTTATCGCTGGTTGTTCACTTCAACAGGGAGAGAATGAATCTGAAAGCCCCCATTTATTTCTCCACCGGGCTGACGGAGAAAGCCAATCACTACTACAAACTCTTCATCACCTGGACCAATCAGAAGATCCGCAAGACCTTTGTACAAAGAAACATGTTTGAGTTCAAGCACATCAAAGCCTTTGATCGCACGTATGCTGATAACCCTGGACCAATGGTAAGGCCACCACAATATTTTTATTGTAATTGATATTTCTGTTGTTATAGCATTCAGAAAAATTGATGGATTGTTGAGAAGTGAATCAAATGAGTGCGGGATATTATGAAAAAACAGCCAGAGACTTGTTCCATCAGGTTGTGTTCGCCACCCCTGGAATGTTGCATGCTGGGCAGTCTTTACAGATATTCAAGAAATGGGCCGGGAATGAAAAGAACATGGTAAGAAACCTTATGAAACAGCAGAAAACGTTACTGCTAAACACTTACTAACCACTTCAGCTCATCGAATGCCCGTTACAGCTTTTCCGTTTCCAGAGTTTAATGCATTTGTTTCTCAGGTCATCATGCCAGGATACTGTGTGCAAGGCACCGTAGGACACAAGATCCTGAATGGACAGAAGAAACTGGAGATAGAGGGAAGAGCAACGGTAATAACTGGCTGCAAACACAGATTTTAAGTCACCATCACTAGATGGCATCAGAGAACTCAGAACAACAGTCTGTGGTTTATATTCACCCACCGTTTCCCATCATTTTCATTTTTACCTTCTTTGACCAAACCAGAAGTTAATTCTTATGTCAAACATCTAGATTTCATATCTGAATCTCTGTATTTGAGTCTCCTAGTCAGTTATTTGTCAAAACAATACCCAAGTCACTCGAGTATTTGTGGTTTGTTTTAGCATAAAAAAAATTGTCAACAAGAGTTTATTAATTGACTGCCAAATTTTTGGAACAGTTATGTCTCTTATGTGTAAAAACATTAATATAACGGGTTTCATTTTGTATGTAACATGCAAATTGACACGCAATATTAAAAATTTTAGCATCCACGTCGAGCAATATATATGAATAAAATTCATTTTAATAGTTATACAACATTAGCCTCCTCATATAACATTTTAGAGGTCTTCCAAAAAAAAAGAAACAATCTTGGAAAAACAATAATAGATCTGTACTCGCATCACTTAGATCTTCACTCAACCGGTGCAAAATGGTTTATAATGGAATAATATATACTCTTTTTGTCACAGTCATGGCCCGCTGGTTTGGGTTAGTACTCGATTGCTTCCGACTGTGCTGACTAGTGGTTGATGTATTCGACTACCCAACTAGTCTATGCAAGCCCTACTATCATTTGTGGTGTGTGTTTAGGTGGATGTGAAGCTGCAGGTGGAGTACATGTCCTTCAGCGCTCACGCCGACGCCAAAGGCATCATGCAGTTGATCCGCATGGCAGAACCCAGGAACATGCTGCTGGTGCACGGAGAGGCCAAGAAAATGGAGTTCCTCAAAGACAAGATTGAACAGGAGTTCAGTAAGTCTACAATAACTCATTGATTATTTTAACTTTGGACGATACAGGATGCTAATTTACAGTTCAGGAGAACTTCAAGAGTGAAAAATGGTGCACAATGATCACTTTTAAAGGTTCTTTTTCAAAGTTTGTTAAATATTGTCTTTGTGCTGACGTAAATCGCTTTTGTTTTACACTTTGCAGGTATTAGTTGCTATATGCCGGCCAACGGAGAGACGACGACCATTGTGACGAACCCCAGCGTCCCCGTGGACATCTCGCTCAACCTACTGAAGAGAGAGATGGCTCTCGGAGGTGATCATTGACACGTACACCACTGACTGCTTTATTTGACCTGCTTACATCATGACTTTTCTGTCCTGTGGTTACGAGGTCTTGTAGTTCTGTTTTTTTTTTTTGACTTTATACACATAGTATTCTGGATGCCATTGGCTTAAAGGAATATTCTAGGTTCAAATTATGGCCAAATAATGAAATTTTCTTGCAGGTCCATTGCCTGATGCTAAAAGACCTCGCACCATGCACGGGACGTTAATAATGAAGGACAATGTAAGTCACCGTGGTTCTTTAGGAAGGTTTTCATAATTTATTTGACTGATGTGAGGTTTTGGATGTCAATAATTCCCTGTTCTGTATATGTGTGTGTGTGTAGAGTCTACGGCTGGTTTCTCCAGAGCAGGCTCTCAAAGAGCTGGGCCTCAGTGAACATCAGCTGCGCTTCACCTGCCGCGTGCAGCTCCACGACCCTCACAGTGACACCGACACACTCGGCCGCATCTACACACACCTCAAGAGGTCAGCGTACTATACCACACACACACACACTTTCCTTTTGCTAAATTAATGCAGCGAATCATGCCTCCTTCACCCATATGCATCTAATTATTTGATAAGATACTAAATATTTGATTAGTAAACTTAAACGAAACCTAAACAAATTAGAAATAAGTTGAAATAATTTTGAGATGAAGCACTAAAATTCTAACTGGAAATAAATAACTACAACTGAACTAAATCTAAAAGTAAAACTGAAATGATAAAATAAATTAAACCCAAATAGTAAAAAAAACAAAAAACAAAGCTATTAAAAATTACAAAAGCACAAAGTAAACTAAAAAAGCACTAAACTAAATTAAAATTTCAAAAAGAAAAATGAAAATTTAAAAATAAAAGCTAATTCAAATTAATAATAATATATACATAAAACTAAGATAATACTAGTAAGTAAATTCTGTAATGAGGAATTGTCCAACCTTCAAATCAATTCAATCTTTCAATCTTGAAGGTCATGTTTTTCCAGTCGGTGTGGGATGTGTTGCTCTCAGATTTAGTACTTTGAAGTTAGGTGAGACATTTTAAGCAGTTTTTACTTCAGAGTACATTGTTGAGTCTTTTGTGATCTGATTTTGTAGGGGAATTTTATAGTTAAAGACCCAAAAGACTAGATATGATGAATGAAGACCCAGAGCCAGAGTTTAAAAAGAAAAAATGTAAGAATTTTACTGAAAAATAGTTTGCAGTTTCATCAGCAGAAGCAGCTTCAAGTCTCACAAGGAGTTTGTAGGCCGCTCTGCATACATTCACATTTCCACAACAATTATACTGTAACAGAGTCCACTAACTACGTCATTTCTTCAGGATGAATGATTCTGATTAGCTAAGAGAAATAGACAAAATTAGTAATCTTCCACACAAGGACTGATAGTCAGAAGTCCATCACGATGCTGATGCTCGGACTCTGAAATTAGGCACAGGATGTCCTGTTAAGTCATGAAAAGGTAGGTCTCATGCAGAGTGTCAGTTGTCCACCAGTACCCATAAAGGACCTGTACAGAACTCTTAACGCACATACAAAGACACACATGATTGACAGCTTCTTCAAGGCTGAAGTTGGCCCAGGCTTTAACTTGAACAGGAAAT
Organism: Zacco platypus; assembly: GCA_038088235.1. Lineage (NCBI taxonomy): Eukaryota > Metazoa > Chordata > Actinopteri > Cypriniformes > Xenocyprididae > Zacco > Zacco platypus. Next base: position 11,207,561 of record CM076067.1, read on the forward strand.
CTTCCCAAAACACACTGATAAGTTGTACTTTTCTCTCAGATAGAGGTACAGACAATATTCATCATTATTCTCTACTGTTTGAAGATGAAAAGGAAAACAAATGCTTTAACTTGCGTTGAAGTTATGTCAGTCAAATAATTTAATATTTAGAAGAATAAATGTTGATTAATAACTTGATTATAAGTCACTCAAAAGATATATATTGAAGCGGCAGTAGATTCCAGAATCCAACCTTTCAATTTAAAAACGGAGAAAAAAAGAGACGAGTTTAAAGGGGCTAAATTGGTCACAAATGCAAAAAAAACTGTATGGAAATGTTTTTAATAATCTTGCATCCATATGTGGTTTCCTTAGATTTCATGTTGACAGAGTAAAATGAACAAGGGACACAGCATGAGTTGAGATGTCTGATTCATGAACACATTCTCCCGACCACCAGGGGGCTCTCAGAGCTCAGTAACATTAGTTTTCCATGTTCTATAGAGTGGGAAGTGATCAATACCACGATAAACTTTAACAGTGTGTAACCACTGTATGTCGACAAGCAATATTAATTCAAAATCACCTACGTGCACAATACCTTCATATTTATACCTGTGAATGATTTGATGCGCTACCACGGCACATGATGAAGGGAACATCTGCCAATTCCACCAAGTGGTTTAAACGTATAATTTGTATTCATTACAATGACTTTTAACATTTAAAAACAGACATGTTCAAATTCAAATAGTATGTTTCTATAACAAGACTGACTTACTACAGGTGACATTCTTACAATACATACAGTGTATAATTTCACCTGTAGTAAGTCAGTCTTACCAATAGAAAACCACTACAAGCTTTTTACAGTTTTTCTCAGTCGCTTTGGTGCATTTACATTTACATTTAGTCATTTAGCAGACGCTTTTATCCAAAGCGACTTACAAGTGAGGAATACAAACAAGCGATTCTTCATGAATTGGCAAACAGGAAGTGCTCCTAATACAAGTTTCATACATTGCTCAGTACCATAAGCTAGAGTAGGAAGGGAAAAGGGAAGGATAGGGTTTTTTTTTTTTATGAGGGGATTAAGTTCACGGAAGAACACTTGGTGCACAAATGGTGCATTTCTCACATCACTATTTACATTTGCACAACAGTTAATGCAGTTCTCAAAACAATTAGTACAAACTGCAAAACCTAGTTGATAACCTGCAAAAGCGTGTCACTTGCTCAAAATGGATAGTTCATTCCTCAAAAGCAAGTATTCATATCAATGAAAGTGTCAGTGTCATCAAGATGAAAAGTTCATAAACACCATTGTTTATGAACAAGACAGTCAAATGACTTTGTCATGTTTTCATTATGACAGTTTACTCTGTAAATGTTTTCCAATACAAAAAAAGTCACATCTTGGTGACATTACCTGAAAATGCTCAAGACAGCACTATATACTATTTGAACAGCCATTTGAAAAATACAGTAAAGTTACACATTGAAGAGCCCTCTTTAGAAGAGTTCGAGCAACGCGATCACGCAAAATGTCAGGCGAATCTGAATGTGTTTGGAGAGGTTATAATGGTTTTCGTCGGACTGTCCTTAGCGACACAACAATACATCCTGCTGTCTCTTCTGCCGGTACATCCAACGACTGGTGTTGTTCGAGAATGCTTGGAAGTTCAACCATAGCGTGAGGGCTGCGGAGTCGCTGAATGACCTCAAACTGAACCCAAATCCTTCCATTTATTGTACAACCACAATTATCCTCAACTGTCTTCCCTCAACTGTGAAACTCTTTTACATATAAAATGATAATCGAGAGGAGAATTTCTTTCGCAAAAATCAGCTAAAGCTAACAAATCATCTACAATACTTCTAAAAACACATTTAGCTTCGCCTGACATTTTGCTTGATCGCGTTGCTCGAACTCTTCTAGAGAGGGTCGGCTCTTCAAATTGAGGCGAAAGCTGATTGGTTGCTCCCACGTGTGTACTGGCCAATGGCATTTTAGCACTAGATTGACAAATGGATAAAGAAAAGCATTTGGCAAATCCTTTTTTAAAAAGCCATTTAAAATGATTTACAAATGTATTTTTTTATTGTTCTATTAATCTACGTTTAAAAACAGGAATTAAATAAACAACTTTAAATATGTCTATTTATTTGCCTATATAAAAGTGATTTATTTATATACATTTTTATGTGTGAATTATTAAATGAATTAATTGATTCTTCGTTTTATTTTTATGTGTCACTCCTGGTCCTCCATAGTTGTGGACTACTGGGCCACCGTAGATATCAGCTCGGAGAAGAGTTCATTTTAAATAAAAATTAAGAAAATATCCAAAAAGTTGAAATAAAGTGCCTAACTGGTATGATTATGGGAATAAAGTGTTTAACGGGAGCGGTATTTATAGGGGTGTGCTGTAGGGACAGGAACATGTAATAAACCCAATAAGGCGGCATCCATTTATGATTTTAATCAGTATAATCATATACACTAAATATTATTATTGCACTGTTTTCTAATATTCTACAATAAACTGAAGTTTAAATAATAAATGCCACTATTTGTACTAAGTAATAATAGTAGTGTCTAACAACTATTTACACTCTTTTACTGAATAATTACTGCTATTTTCACTTTAAAGAACAACATTTTTGCTGCTTTTTACCCTTGTACTGGTACAGGTGAGTCATTTCACCCAAACACTTGCCCTCAGTAAACAACCCGTACCTCTCAAGCCACAGTGTAAATGTCAGTCCATGTGGGCAAATACTGTAGGGTCATGGCTTCCTGAAGCTTTCATTAGAAGTCGTCTTTTATTTTATTCTCTTTCAGTGTTTTAAAAAGTTACAGCATCCAGCACGTCCCAGACGGCACCGTCATCGTGGAATCCATCGTTATTAAAGTGACGTCCTCGGCCGAGGAGCCCAACCTCAAAGTCATCCTGCTTTCTTGGAGCTATCAGGTGAACAAACATCAACTAAATCTTCGCTGATGCCATTTGTAATTTAGTACCTTTTCTGTTTTTTGTTTTTTTTGAAACTGAGGGTTTGTATTTGTGGAAAACTGCACTTTTTTTCTCTGCACGTGGTCAGACAGTTGGTCTAATGGAATTTACAGCATCTCACAGCCCACAAGGGAAAATTTTTGCTCTTATGTTTCCAAACAAACATGTGCTGGGTATCGCCAGCCAGCTCTCGACACAAACACATTACGATAAATGTCAACATCCATTATGCGGTGGTGCATCACAACAACAAATGCTTCAGAGAAAGTGAATTTGCGGTGTGTGTTCTCACATGGTTCACTTCTCCTTCGATATTGTGTCTTTTAGAAACTCCTCTGCACCCACTAAGAAACACTCAGAGCTTGCACCTATTTAGATGTTTTTAATTAAATGGATTTTTTTCAGCATTAAATTGATCAAAAGGGACATTAAAGACATTTACAATGTTAAAGCAAATAAACACTGTTGTTGCCTGGAAAAACTGTACCACGGATTCCACATAAATATTAAGCAGCACAACTGTTTTCAACATTGGTAATGATAAGAGATGTTTCTTGAGCAGCAAATCATTATATTAGAGGAACGTTATTATTATTAAGGATCGTGTGACACTAAAGACTGGAGTAATGATGCTGAAAATACAGGTTTGATCACAGAAATAAATATTATATACTATATTACAATAAAAAATGGATATATTTTCACAATGTTAGTTTTATTGTATTTTTGATCAAAAAAAAATACAGCCTTGGTGAGCATTATAAGAGATTTCTTTTTAAAAAAAACGCAAACCTTTGAACACAGTAATATACCACACCGTCCAAGATATTAAATACCTTTCGACTCTTATTCTAAAATATATACTGTCATTCATACAATTATTGTTTTTTTGTTAAGGAATTATTTTGGTTTTGAAATGTACCGTTTTAAAACTATCTTTGTCTTCCTCAGGATGAAGAATTGGGCAGTTTCTTGTCTACGTTGTTGAAGAAAGGTCTCCCTTCCTGACCGCTGATACTGATTTGAAGTTTGTCTTTGGTTAAAAAAAACAATAAAGAATTTTTTTAAGAAATTCAGAAGGCTGTCATTTGTGAAAATAGATTTATTTCTTAGTTCAACATTAAAACATACTTTGAAACAAAACACAGTATTTTCATTCTTGAGCTTTTCCAGTGGTGATCAGTATTTAAATCATCTGATTAAAATGCAATCGTTCAATGACATGAAATAAAAACACACAAAATATTATAAAACACCAAAATCGAATAAACCACTGACAGTGACGGTCAGTACCGACTGGGGATCAGCCTAGCTGGCGAGATCACTTCAAAATGGCCAAATATTGGCCAATTTATCAGTCTGTCAATAATTTTGCAGTTATGTAATAAAAAATAAAGTCATTCTTGTTTGTTTTTGCACTGTATCAGTACAAAACCTGACAGTCACACTGGAGTCACCTTGTCCTCGCCTCTGTTCTACAATCCTACATGGTAGATGGCACTTAAAACAAATACTTGAATACAAGTCTTCAGAAGCTCAAAAACCCTTAGAAATGGAATAAATGCCCTTTTTCTTCTTCAACCTCAGGCCTTTGGGCCTCCACTTGTAGTGGCCGGTGGCAAAGCAGTACAATATCGGATCCAGGAGGCTGTTTAGACTGACTAGAGCCATGGTCACCCTGCGGAGGACATAAATCCAGTCATCAGGCTGGATCGGTCTCAAGCGTGACAGGCGGTGCACTAGATGCACGACGTGATAAGGCAGGAAACACAGAACTGTGATGGCCAGGATGGCGTAGATGACCCGCCGCGCCCCGCGGGCGGTGGAGTTTTTTATCCGGGCGATGCGGCGAGCCACAATGGGGTAACACACCAGGATAACCATAGAAGGCAGAAGGGAACCCAAAATGAGACTGCATAAGCTGTAGGGTGCCATGTCGCTCCACTCTTCTTTAGTGAAGCCCTCAAAGCACATCTTCCCTTTAGATGATAACGGGCACGTTAGCATGAAGGCCAACATGGCCGCCCCGGAGACCAACCACACGGCGAAACTCACCAGTGCGGCGACACTCGTGTTGCGGAGCCGCAGGTAGGTGTGAGGGTGGATGGTGGCGATGTAGCGGTCCACACAGATGCAGGTCATGAAGGTGATGCTGATGTAGATGTTGGCGAAGAAGATGGTGCCGGTGATGCGACACATGTCGTCGCCAAATATCCAGTTGCTGTCGTTCAGATGGTAGTGGATGCGAAACGGCAAGGCGAACAAGAAAAGCGTGTCGGCCACCGCAAGGTTAATGATGTATATGTTTGAAGGAGATTTCTGCTTGATTTTAAATATGAAGTAGTACAACGCTCCGAGATTTCCTATCAGTCCAAAACACAGGACCAGGCTGTAAACGGGTGGGAAGAGGTAGCGCTGGAAAGACAAAAACTTTTCATCGTTGAGGACTGAGGTGGCGTTTTCCATGATTCCTTGGGTTTTAGAGATTTGCTCACGTCAACTCTCAATATGACTTACTGGAATTGAAATAAATGAATTACTGTTCATTGTTTTGATTGCAAGTCTGATTTTTGGATCCTCTTCAGGATGGAATTGTTTCTGCTGTGAAAAGAAAACAATATTAGTGATCATTTGACTCTTCTGTTGAAACTCTTTCAGGTCATCAGGTTTACTGTCTGTTTTAGCGCTGCTGGTATTAAAGAAATATCCCCAGTTCAATCGACAGCATTTGTTAAATAAGGTTGATTACAAAAAAATAAGTTTGAATTGTTGCTTGTATTCTTGAAGGGGAAGAAAGTGTAAATCGCTGCCACGATGTGGAGCCAACACGCATATTGTTTACGTTTACTTTTGATTTTACAGTAAGTGACTCAATTTTTTAACATTTTTCAGTAATCAACATTTTGCTACAAATGCTGTTGATTGAGCTTAAAGGGAAAGTTCGCTCAGAAAATGAAAATTCTGTCAGTATTTACTCACAACCTGTATTTCTTTCTGAACGCATATTTTGAAGAATGTAGGTAAACAAACAGTTGATGGACCCCATTGACTTCCATTGTTTTTCCCATACTATGGAAGTCAATGGGGTCCATCAACTGTTTGTTTACCGACATTCTTCAAAATATCTTCTTTTGTGTTCAAGAAAAGAAAGACATCCACGCTGGTTTGAAACAACATAACGGTGAGTAAATGAAGACAGAATTTTCATTTTTGAGTGAACGATCCCTTTAACTTACACTGAACACGGAGTATTCCTTTAAAATAGGACTTTAAAAGAAAATCCGTGTTCATTTCTCAATTCAACTTTTCACTCAAATTTTTACTGTTATTTATACTGTACATTTTTTAAATTAAATTACACATAAATGCAAATAAACATATATTACACAAAAAAAAGAATCTTTTGACATGTACTTACAAAACTTGAAGAAGAGTCCTTGAATTCTTGAAGAAGACCTTGAATTACAGAGAAAAGCTCACCGTTTCAAGTCTTGAGAAAGCTATGTTGCTCTGTCGGTGGTGGAAATTGATCTGAAAACTGTGGTTTGTTGCAGTGGTATGAAAATACAGAACAGGAAATCCAAAAAAGTGCAGCCTCCCCCACTGTTTCGAGGGCGACGTAGGGGGACATGCAGACATTTTTACCTCGTGGAAATTATGCATTTATGATTCCACTCAATGTACTGTAGCGGAGTGTCTAGATGTTTTTTAAATTACTGTATATTGAAATAAATGAGTCACCTCTGAAGTTGAAGGGATGTCTAATAGAGTTCATGTACACAGAGATGAACATAAATACATGAAAATATGTTTAAAATAAAAATACAAAATTGTAATGTATCAAAAATGCCAAACCGACTGTTTACATCAATACTCAGATTTTGATATATTTTTGTGTGTATTTTACAGTTCAACAAAGCTGTTTGTCAGTGTGCGCATAGTGAGTTATCTGGCATATCAATAACTCTTTTTAACATAAAGTATGTCCCTCTCTTTATTACTCGTCGTTTCCTTTATTGTTCCAATGTGTCAATAACTCCTTCCCACTAAAAGTGGCACAGATAGGCCTAGATTTGAATAATAAACGATAAATAGTTTAATCGATTCACACTTTAAATCATCTCCACAATATATATCGTCATATCACCAGGTCCTAGTGAACAGTAATGCTTAAAGGCCCACTGAAGTGCCTTGGAATGCGCAACATTATATGGAAGATGGGCGGGACATATCGAACAGCCCCGCCCCCTTTTTAAATAGCCAATAGCGTTTCGTCTATAGCACAGCTCTGCCAGAGCCGTTAAGCAGCTCGGTAAAGCCTCAGTTTCCAAAGAATCTCTAACAGTTTGTTTTCCAAATCGCATTGAAATATAGCATTCTGTTACTTTAGTAGACAGACATATGAGACAGTTTCATATTTAATATATCGTAATTTTTTAAAGAAGTTTAAACAATAAACTTCAATGTGATCGCTGTAGCTCCTTCGAGCGGCTCGTGAACCGATCATCTCTTCATACTAGTTCATTTATAGCATCAAATAAACATGAATGAACATCAGAAGGAATGTTGTTTCAAGCGCGGAAAGACGTGAGTACACACAATTTATCAAGTTCAAGTTCACTAACGTTAATCTACTAACTCCCCTGACTGCTTTGTCGGGTAAAATGGCGGATTCGGGGCTATGATTGGTCAGATCGCCTGTCAATCAAACTGTTTGCGAAGCGTCAATTCAAATAGGTCCGATATGTTTTGTGGTGCGCCGAAATGATCCGCTCTGTGCTCTCGTTTACTCTGTGCCATTCTCCATATAGAAAATAGTAAATGAGTGAACAATTGACCGAGTTTAGCCGCAGCTTCATTTATAATATAAGGGGCAGAACTTTAGATTCTAGAGAGCTTTTTTACTACACAGAAGATTGGATGAAAAGCTGAAGTCACAAAAATCCGCGAACCATTTTTTAAGTGAGAGAGTAAGTTTTGAATGCTTATATCTCCTAAATGCGATTTATTTTTGTCATTGTTTTGGAACACATCAGCTTATTCATAACCTTAAGGCTAACATATGCGTACTAAAAGCTAAAAAAACCCTACATTTTGATTTCAGGTGGACTTTAAACCCATTTAACTAGCTATAGTTGATCAAAACTAACAACCGATTAATCGTGACTGACTGGCTAACCCTGTTTTTCCCCTTTGCCAGTGCTCTTTTATTCCCTTCCTATTAACTGAAGGCAAATCTGAATGATTTTACATTTTAACCTTAATCAACCAGTAGAATCGACTATGATATCCTCACTTTATCTTATTCCTTATTAAAGCAGAAAATTAACCCAAACACAACACGAGTTGTGGCGTACAGTTGCATCTCAAGTCTGACTCAACTGGTTAATACAGGAAATCTGGCTGGCACAAAGTAGGCCTGTACTATAAACTTGGACACAAGATGGCGCTTAAAGCCTTTTATATTTATATTTTTATAGTAATATTTTTATTTTATATTTTATTTCCAAGGCAAGCATTACTATTCCATTTGAACAAACCTATATAATCTTAGAAAATTCAACATTAAAACCACTCAGAATACTTTAGCAACTGGCACAGTAGCATAATCACCTATAAAGTACTTAACAAAATACTTCAAATAGTGTCTATAAATCCACTCTTAATAAATGTGTCTATCAGTGTTCAAGCCTGCCATATGAAATAATAAATCTTTTTTTTCATAGGAAACAGTCATTTATAGCTTAGACACAAAAAAAACCTATTGAAGGTTTTATTGTGAGGGGCAAAACATATAATGTAACATTTTACAACGATGTCTGAGAGAAATAAACCTTCCTCAAAAGCCTGATGTATCATATTTAAAAAATTTTAACGTTAACCAAAAAAAAAAAAAATGGATAACCAAGTAAAATTAAGTTTCTTAAGTCCAGTAAAATTCATCTTAAAATATATATATAAAAAACAATATAAAAGTTATTCTTACAATACATTACTTATTAAAAATGAGTAAAGATTTCACATCAAAATGACACGTGTATCTCGACTTTGTAGATTTACACTAAAAGGCCTTTTACTTGCCAAAACAGTAGACTATCAATCAGACGACATTTATCGATGATTTTCAGCAAGTTTTGATCATGTTGATGATCATTTGTGTTTTAAATATGATACAGTAGGCTTTATAGGTTAACGTAACAATAATTAATTTAGTGGCTATGCACAAACTCATGAGGACAATAAATCTCATTTATATTCTGTAAATACCATCTAACTGAAAGTTTGAATCAGAGAGGACAAGAATGAGATTTGTGTTTCGGTTGAAGGGCGGCGTTGTGTCCGATGGCCTTTCTGTAGTGATGGATGCATTCACTGACTACAAGTTCATCACATTCCACACTTCCTGTGAGGAAACGCTTGGCATTCAATTCGGAAAATGACTCTTGGCATTGTGAATGTAATGAAATATAATGAATTGTATGATCTTGAGAATACAGTTATGATACATTATAATACTGATCTATATTTATTGTTACTTTAGAAAGTATTATGCATTATGACAAACAACCAATTTCAGATGACAAAAAAAAATCGGGAAATATTATAATGCATGGTTACAAATGTTTATGAAAAGATATAACCATTCATAATGCATACATTATGAATATTTAACTTTTTAAAGTGTTGAAATGTGCATCCATGCAACATCACTTGGTAAAAAAAAGCATCTGAATGTAAATGATATCAGATCTTCCTATGTTTACACACATTTTGCAATAAAAAAAATTATGTTGGGGTTATTTAGTGACTTAACTGCTTTTTAAAGTCATGCTGCATGCAAGCGCAAATTGTTGAGACAGGATGTTTGCACTGAACTGCACGATATCGTGCTTCAGTAACGCACGCATGATCTTTGTTTCGATGCATTCATCTGTAATGTGCGCTAAGGATGAAGCGCACGGTCCTTTAACCTTTCACCATGTCCTTTGGACAAATCCACCGTCATCCTTTGGCAACTGAAACATCTCAAGGACGAATGAAAAGTGCAAGGATGGTAAAATTGTTGAATCACAGGAAACTCAGTTGAAAGTGAAAGTGAGCAGTCACCATCCATAACTTCTTGCCCTACATGTGATCTCTCATCTGCTTGATGAATGTGAGTAGAATGTTTAATGGAGAGCTCATGATTGGGAATCTGACCTATTAAATAGGAGCAGATGGTGTTTCTGACTCTCACCACCTGCTCAAGAGAAGCTTAGAGTTTTCCAGAAACCATGTGAGGTCAGATGCTGTTTGGAATGTCGAGAGTCAAACATTCAAACGCTAGTAGCTGCAACAAATTGCTTTAGTGTAGTGGAGTTTATTTGAGCTGGTCTTATCGAGTTTATAGAAATAGACAGTGTCAATCATGAACTGATACGCATGGCATTTTCCGAACATCCTTGTTTCGGCCTGTTTAGGGTCCAATTCTCACTATTAACTATGACTTTTGCCTCAATAAACTCCTAATTACTGCTTATTAATAGTTAGTAAAGTAGTTGTTAAGTTTAAGTATTGGGTTGGATTATGGGATGTAGAATGTGATCATGTAGAATAAGGTATTAATATGTGCTTTATAAATACTAATAAAAAGCCAATATCCTAGTAATATGTATGCTAATAAGCAACTAGTTAATAGTGAGAATTGAACCCTAAACTAAAGTGTTGCCGAATTGCGAGATTAAACTCACAATTCTGACTTTATTCTCATAATTGTGAGATAAAAACTTGCATTTCTGGCTTTTATTGCAGGTTTATATTTCACAATTCTGATTTTTTTTAATAAATATTGAGAATTAAAAACTCGCAATTCTGACTTTTTTCTCAGAATTGACCGTTCGCAAAGACCCGCCCCCTTTAGTTACTGTTGCTATGTCCGACAAGCCATGCGCTCTCACGCCACACATCATGTTCTCATGTAGTGAAAAATACATTGTGGAGCAAAGAGGACACTGACAACACGTCGACATATGAAACAGTTTCATATTTAAAATATTGTAATTTTTTTTAAATAAGTTTAAACAATAAAACTAGTGTCTCTTTAATGTGTCGTGACAGATCGCTGTAGCTCCTTCAAGATCATCTCTTCATACTAGTTCATTTATAGCATCAAATAAACATGAATGAACATCAGAAGGAATGTTGTTTCAAGCGCGGAAAGACGTGAGTACACACAGTTTTTCAAGTTCAAGTTTACCAACGTTAATCTACTAACTCCCCTGACTGCTTTGTCGGACAATATGGTGGATTCAGGGTTATGATTGGTCAGATCGCCTGTCAATCAAACTGCCAGCGAAGGGTCAATTGTGATATAAACTCGTAATTCTGACTTTTTTCTTGCAAGTTTACATCTCACAATTCAGAAATTAGAATTTTATTAGAACTGCGAGATATTATGACATTTTTCTTTTTTGCAATTGCTGGTTTTTAACTGTCAATTCAGACTTTTTTTTTCTCAGATTTGTGATATAAACTCAAAATTCAGACTTTTTTCTTGCAAGTTTATATCTCATAATTCTAAAAAAAAATATTAGAATTGAGATACATACTAACGATTCTGACTTTCTTCACAATTTTTTTTAACTGTCAATTCTGACTTTTTTCCTCACAAGTGTATAACAATTGCGAGATAAAGTCACAAATCTGACTGTATTTATCACAGTTGTGAGTTTTTAACTCTCAGTTCTCACATTTTTTCTCAGAATTGTGATATAAACTCGCAATTCTAACATTTTTATAGAATTCAACTCGCAATTCTATCGTTTATATCTCATTTTTTTCTTTTATTAAAAACGTGTAACCCTTTTTTTTCTCAGATTTGTGAGATATAAACTCGTAAGTGCGAGTTATAAAGTCCGCTTTGAAGTGGTCAAGTGAATTAAATAGGCCCCTTATGTCAATTGTTTTCCAGTGAGACCAGTTTGCCGATCAAAGCTGTCGTTTTTATAATGTGCTTTTTTAGTGTTTTCTGTTCGTAAAACATAGAACATCATAACAAAAGATGGCCAAAAAAAAGTTGTTCTCATCTGTTCCCATGAATCTGTCAGTGTGTTCCTTTCTAATCGCTTCAAGTGTGCTGAATTTGACCCTGACACATGATATAACTCCATATTCTGCATACAAACATTATAGTCACTTTTGATCATGATTCACATTTATTTCTATAGTGTTTTCCACAAACTCGTTTCAAAGCAGCTTTAAGTAGAGTAATCTGTTATAGGTAACTGTGTCAAAGTAATGTCTATTTTGTAATGTACAATTCTAAGACAGTACAGATCATGATGATTTTTGTGCTCATTTTCATCTCTTAAAGCACACATCCAGTAACTGCAAAATCGAAAAATGTCAACTCCATTTTGAATCTTGTTGGTACAATTGCCCAGATCCTTCATGCTGACCCTAAAGCAAAATGACATCATATTTGTAATTTGTTTCTCATTGCTATTTTCATTTTTTCAGACCCATTAAATGTTTAAATGCTCCCAGATGGTCTAAAACCAGTTATACAAGTTTATTTACTTGAGTTTAAAAATGCACTTGAGACCCGTTTTAAGATGTTGGCATATGGGTCTTATTGTCTCGTATGTTCTGCTGTCTTGGACTGAGCTGCTGAATCTGTTTTAGAGGAGCTAAAGGAAATTTAGTAGAATTTAGTAGCTTGTGTTGCAAGACTCCTAATCAGTTTTCGAAAGTCTGTCTGTGTATCTGTTGATTTACTGAGACGACGAGTTGTTTGCAGTTTGTGTTTCTGGTGGGAAGAATTCTGATCTCATGGAATAGAAAACTAAAGTCAGACTGTAGAGACTAAAACACATCCCAGTGCAAGGGAAGGCCAGATGTACTGAAAAAATGCAAACATGCAGAGGATGAATAATGAATTAGAGACAGACCAAATTGCACAGAGTTAGAGAGAGAGAGAGAGAGAGAGAGAGCATGCATAATATACTATTGGCAGGAAAGTGGCTGAATCACTCGTTGTAGCACCTGCAGTCAGAAATGATACTGTTACATACAGTGTGTGTTCAGTGGAGGGTTTGCTTCTTCCATCTAGAGAAAGAGAGTATTGGGAAGTGCTGGGATCAAAAGTAGGTCATCCTCCCTGAGACTCACATCTCTCCCAGCAAATACAGCAATCCACACTGCTGCAGCACATGAGCCTGAGAGGAGAGAAGAACAGCCAAAATCTGAACTGACAGGACACAGCGGCTGTAGAACATGTGCTCTATTGTTCTACTTTTACATCTATCTATCTATCTGTCTGTCTGTCTGTATCTATCTATCTATCTATCTATCTATCTATCTATCTATCTATCTATCTATCTATCTATCTATCTATCTATCTGTCTGTCTATCTATCTGTCTGTCTGTCTGTCTGTCTGTCTATCTATCTATCTGTCTGTCTGTCTGTATCTGTCTGTCTGTCTATCTATCTATCTATCTATCTATCTATCTATCTGTCTGTCTGTATCTATCTATCTATCTGTCTGTCTATCTATCTATCTATCTCTCTGTCTATCTGTCTGTCTGTCTATCTATCTATCTCTCTGTCTGTCTATCTATCTATCTATCTATCTATCTATCTATCTATCTATCTATCTATCTATCTATCTATCTATCTATCTGTCTGTCTGTCTGTCTGTCTATCTATCTTTCTATCTCTCTGTCTGTCTGTCTATCTGTCTGTCTGTCTATCTATCTATCTATCTATCTATCTATCTATCTATCTATCTATCTATCTATCTCTCTGTCTACCCGTCTATCAATCTGTCCTTCCGTCTGTCTATCTATCTATTCATCTGTCTATTTATCTATCCGTCCATCCGTCTATCTATCCATCTATCTTTCCGTCTGTCCGTCCATCCGTCCGTCCATCCATCCTTCTATCTATCTATCCATCTGTCCATCATCTATATATCCATCCATAGAATTCTTTATGGAATGCCAGCAAAAATAATGGCACAACTTCAAATGAAATCTCTCTTTTTTTCTGCCTTTCTTCATTTCTAATTTAGACTGCTGACTCAACAGCCACCAAAAAAAAGCCACTTTGATCTGTGAAAGTCGAGGAGAAAGCTCTGGGGAAGAGAGACAGGAGAATGGGAAGTCTTGCTGGATTTGAAAAAGCTCTAATTTTAACACCCGTAATAGAGCGGAGGAGGTTTCGCATGCGAGACGCAGCTGGAGGCTGAGAGCAGATACAGACACATGTGCTCTGGTGTCCTCATGATCTCATTCTCACAGCTACTGACTCCATGACTGCTGGTGTCCTGAGGCCCAAAATCAGCATTTCAGTCATGCTGACATACAGAAACCATTTACTGTTTAGTCAAAGGAAGGGTTTTGACTGAAGGCTCAAATGATAACGCCATGTCGGAGTCACGACCCGAGTTCGAGTCTCGGCTTGAAGTGCTTCCCAATCACGTGCTTTCGCTTCCCATCTCTCCTTCTGTCAAAAATAAAGGTGAAATGACAAGACAATAGGCGTACTGGGCAATTTGTGTAAGCTTTACTAATGGGAAATGATTTTGAGAATATAGGACTATACATTTTAATCAGAATTAGTAAATAATCTAATCTTCTTTATTGTTGCATTAAGTAAATCTATGGATGATTGCTTATGTGATTTGTCTATGCAATCAAATTTACTCTGTAGGAGCTTGTTTGCTTGCTTTATTTATTGATTTATCACTTTAAAGCTACACCTTACAAAACTGCGATCATTCTTAAAACAAGAAAACATAATGCAATAAAAAAAAAATAAAATAATAGGTGCTTTAAATAAATTTATCTTGTTTTTAGATTAAAGTGTGCCCAAAAATAAAATAACGTATACTATTGGCCTCTTATTTATTTGTTTTTAAATAAAAATGAAATTACAAATAGTTTAGAAAATTAATCGATTTGTAGTCTGTAATCAATCTGTTTTTATATTTGCACATATTCTAAAGAGAATGGGAGTCCAATTAAAGATCAAAGTATAAGCACACCCTTGCTCAACATGCTGAATCATTTGAAGTATAATTTATGTCTAAAGCACAATTATGCTCTGAAGATTATGACTTTGAGTTCGGCACTCCCCAAGTATGAGCAATAATAGTGCGACCTAACTTCCTAAACTATGACGGACAACCCAGTAGCTGTCTTGACATCTCAAGTGTAGAAGAAAAGAGAATGACATCATTCGGATTTATGGGAACGACTTTCCCTGTGTGCAACAAGACTGAACAATAGCATTCTATAAAAGCCTGGAGTAAAATCCGCGTGCCCGTCCCTCCCCCAGGCTGTCCCATTTCCTGTGAATTAATAATGCCCTCTATTTTTGGCTTCAAATAGGAAATGCAGGCTGTTGAAATGCTCTAATTTGGTTCTTGTAATAAAAATGTCATTAGAACAATTGCCATGTTCATATATCTAAATACTGTCCATCTACTCATGAATGACCATGTAGGTTAAAAAGAACAATAGAGACAATTATGAAGAGTGCATGCCAAATACGCCAGTTAATGAAGCACTTCAATTGTCTTTGTGCATTGTTCTCTTCTATAGGCCTTTATTACAATAGAGTAATAATCAAAGCCCATGCAATAGTTTGAAATATGAATATGAAATGCATATACGGCTACATCTGAATACACACTCTTCTATGCATAGAAGGATTTTGTGCCATTGAGGAACCTTTCAGTGATTAGTTCGTGAACTTTTTTTCACTATAAAGGACATTTTGTGCATTTTGAAAGGTATTTTATGCCTGTAAAGAAGCTTTATTTTTGTTGTGAGTTATGGGTTTGAATTAGGCAACTCGGTTCCGTCCTCTGAAACTTGATAACCGCATTGTTTTGAGCTGAAAGCTCCACAGATGTTTGCATCTGTGTACTTATCACAGCCTGCCAGAATGCAAATCCCTCTTAGTATCAGGTTTCTCTGAGATCTACAACTCAAACACTTCCAGATCTCAGTCAGTACAGGAACTGTATTATGTTGATGTTTATTCTGCCAACTGCAGTTCGAAAAATTGGACGGGTTAGGATGCTGCAGAGAACTCAAGCTTTCTGATGCTAACACACTGAATCAGTTTTCAAAACACATTAAAATGCCTTTTATAGAGAACAATAAGCTCAGATTGAAGTGAACATTGAATCAAGGTCATGGGTTCCATTCCCAGGGAATGCATGAATGTTCTCAGAATGTTCTGGGAATGCTCTGAACAAACGTTAACGTTAATACACTAAACAAATGCTGGGTTAAAAACAACACAGCGGTTGCGTTGTTTTGACCCAGCGGTTGGGTTAAATGTTTGACCAACCTGCTGTTTAACTAAAAATTACAATATTTCTGACTTAAAATGAACCCAAAATAGGTTGGAAATTAAAAATCAGACACATAATTACTAGATTAATAATCAAAAGATGAACATTCATTAATAAATGTTTATGATTTTATAATTAATTAAACTTATTATTAATTAATGTTCATTTATTAAACATATTAATACACTCTAAAAAAAATGCTGGGTTAAAAACTGGGTTATTAATGGGCAAACCCAGCAATTGGGTTATTTTGACCCAGCTGTTAGGTTAAATGTTTGGGCAGTTTTATTTAACTCAACTATTGATTAAAAATTACTATATGGCTGGTTTAAAATGAACCCAGAATAGGTTGGAAATTAAAAATCAGATACATAATTACTAGAGGCAACAATAATAATCAAAATGTGAGCATTTATTAATAAGGAATTTAATAAACATTTATTGTTTAATTATTATTTATTAAACATTAATAAATGTGAATTTACAAACTATTTTAGGTTTATTTTAGGCAAGCAGTATAGAAATTTTTAAACAATAGTTGAGTTAAATAAAGCTAATCAAACATTTAACCCAACCGCTGGGTCAAAACAATCCGATCACTGGGTTTTTCCATATTTAACCCAACTTGGGTTATTTTTAACGCATCATTTTTTTGGAGTGTAATTGTTCATTTCCAGCCTATTTTGGGTTCATTTTAAGTGAGCAAAATAGTATTTTTTTTTTTTTTTAAAAGTTGAGTTAAATAAACCTACCCAACAGGTTGGGTCAAAACAACCCATTCAAAGAACATTCAAAAGTAACGTCCCCCATGTTTGCAGAATTATAAAAAGGAATGTTCCCTTAACATTTGTATAACCAAGAAAAACTTTTAAAAAAAATGGACGTTTTGGGAACTTTCCAAAATAAAATTAATGGGAACATTAGCATTTTATTAGTTGGAAACTTATGTAAAATGTATACCTTGAATGCAATTTATGCATTTAGAGTTGGGGCATTTGCAAATGCATAAAAATCTAATAAAATATTAATGTGCTTTTTCGATCAATAAAACCGACATTATTGCATCGTCTATATTTACACCAGCTTGGCGTAGCTGGTGATAAAATATGGCTGGCTGATATTTATAATTCCACTGAGACTCATATTGGGAAATATTATCCTTTAGTCCTTTAGAAGGATATTTGTGACCCTGATTCAGCAGTCTGACTCAGACGGAGCATTAGCAACTCTATTCTTATTAAACCTGTGCTTGGTGCTAAAGATGGCTTAAATCATCCAAGTTCAGCAAGCTTCAGATTCATCTACATGGAATGGATTTCCTCGGTTCATATGTTGCCGGTGGTCGGCAAGATCCTGTTATTCAAAGCTGTCGTCCAGGCATTTTATGTAAACTGGTGCTGCTTTCCAGACCTGGATAAGAACTAGAAACATAAAACAAGACAGGAAAAAGAGAAGCTGTCATCAAAGTTAAAACATATGTTAAAAGATTCCTTCCACGCTGCAGTGAGGCTGAACGAGCGGAAAGAAGAGAATTCATAGTCTAAACATTCTCATATGAAAAAGATGATGTATGTGAATAGATGCATGTTCACCTTTAAAACTATAACATGAAACATTCTTCAATGCCGTTCAAGGGTCATACAGTCTGGAGCTCAATGCGTCCTGCATTTACATCATTACTTACAGTTCAATAAGATTTTGCACATTTACAGACTTCAGATACACTAATTGCCTAATATGTCATTCAAAAAAAAGAAAATAATTCTCATATAAAATGTAAATTAGCACATGACCTTTTACAAATGAGCTTTTCTTCCTCTCTTGTAAATATAAGATCGACAAGGGGGTGTGTTGAGTCCAAACAGACTTAGGGATCATCTCAAAAGTTTGAATCTTCTCACACAAAAGCATTTCTACAAATCTGTTGAAGTTATATATGATGTATATTATATTTATTTTATTTTATTTCAGTTATTGATTTTTTTAGTGTGATGAACAAATCAGAATTAATGTTGATCTTTAACATCTTGTTTGACTTATTTGACTTTTTTATCATATTTTTTTTGGACAGAACTTGATCAATTGGATTGAAAAATGCAAAATAACTGTAATATTGCTCAACTGATATATCATGGCACCAGCAATGCCAAGGTTATGCGCATTTAACTTTATTCTAAAACTGCAAGAAAATCAAAGCCAAAAATCTGAACAAGTTGGGTTCCAAATTTTAGGTTGATATCTAAAAAAAAAAAAAAGCTTTCAGCAAGATTTTGTAACTTTTTCACAAGATGGCAACCAAGCTCCATTACTGACCATATAAGGGCGCCTTCATTTCCATATATGGTTGAGTGATCTGAACCATATAAATATGTAATTTTCATACAATTTTTGAAGTAGACATCCGATATAGAAGTAATATGGGAAGGTTGGCAGAATTTGATATGACTTCAACCTCTAATAAACAAATAACAACAACATGTATGTGGGTTATAGCTCACCGCCACATCAACAATGGCAAATGTTCTTTTTTTTTTTTTTTAAATATTTAAAAACCTTTTTTTTCTTAAAAGATTTAATGGATGTTATCTTTTGAACTCTTAGCATGAAAACAAACAGGTTTCTACCAATCTTTCATGATTTTTAATGTTCATCGCGATTTAAAAATAAGACTGAACACGCCTTATGAGTATGAAAATACTATTGTTGCAAATTTATAAATGACTTCTCCTTTGTAATATATTTTGAACATCCACATATGAAAACTAGAGATTGTAAGCTTTCAAATGATATATAGTTTGTCAAGATTAGTACTGTTTTAAATATGTAATGGCTGTGGGTTAGCAGGTTAAATAATGCATACTGTTTACATGATATTAAGTATTAAGAGCCAGTATTCAGCAGAGAAGTGGAGACTTTTAAAGCTTCGCTCACACCTCTGTGGTCTGCATACAACAATTATTTGATGAAATACTGGAATATGTCCAACTTCATAAAAAAATGTTGAAATGTTACATTTTTTATAAGGGACAAATGCAAAATTTCTCGAACTAAAAAGTCTCTGCTAACCTTATCAGACATATCAGAGATATGTGTGGCTTGAGGTTTATGTGCTTTGTGGCTTTCCATAGCTCAGAGTTTTATTTCATGAGCTCAGCAGTTGTTTAGCAATTAGCAGGCTGTTAAAAAGTGCTTATGAGAAAATGTTGACAGTTTCCTCTGATTTATTTCATATTGTCTGCAGATTGGCATTCTAAATTAAAGGTGCAGTTCATAAAGGGGACAGTTCCAGCATAAAATAATATTTAAACCTATAACATTTTACATAGATTACATCTAAACTTGGCCTTAAACATTTTTATTTCAAAATGTTAGCATTTGCGTGTTTATATCTCTCCGTTTTGACTTTATAATGCGAGTTTATAATTAAGAAATGTGATTTATACACTCGGATTTGCGGGGGAAAAAAGTCAGAATTGTTAGATTAATTATTAGATAAACTCGAAATGAACTTTTTCATTCTTTTATTCCGTGACTTCCATAGACTGCTACTGCAGAACGGTAATTTTCTGAAAAAAATACCAAAGCTTCCCAAACTTAAGAGGGGTAAGGCCCCCCAAAAACATTGCAAAAGCTCCACGACCCCGCCGTTTAAAAATATATACCGACATTTACCCACAAATACATTTATTAACAAGTTTGTAAGAATTTCATGTGAATTATGATGCAAACATTCTTTACAAATATATTTAAATTCATAACACTAACCTTACACACTTTAAAAAAACCAATTGAAATATTTTAATTATTTTAATGTATTGATTTGGACTAGCTACGGCCCCCCTGCAATACCGCTACGGCCCACCGGGGGGCCGCGGCCCACAGTTTGGGAAGCACTGGTCTATACTGTACATTACAATAATACTTCTGAGGTAAAATCAACAGAATTACGCTATGGAATACTTCTACAATGATAATAAATGTTGTCACTTACAGAGTTATCAACGCACAGCAATACCACACAAGGAAAAGCCGACTTTAAAGGAATAATCAAAGCCTGGAAACTCCATATAACTGCTACTGGATGCTACTAACTTTCTGCACATGCACTAGACAAGTCTGAACAAGTTTGATAAGAGAATTCATACAGCATCATCAACAATATTGTGCCCTCTAGTGTTAGAATGGGGAATTTTGTACACGATCAATGCAGAAATTAATCTGCAGCAGTCAGGTAATACAAGAAAGATCTCTCTAAGTTGTTACTATTGTAATGTTATGTGCTTTGAGACATGAGGTAATCCTCATTTCGTGACACTTTGTAGACTCTGCTGTGCATTCATGTGTTTAGGAGGAGGCGGGGCTTTCGAGAGCACACTGAAGGGAGGGTGGAATCTCATGCTTTCAAAGCCTCTCCGAAATTGCCTACCCTACCTTTAATAGTATTGAGAGTCAGTATTCAGTGGACATGTATTTAAATGTTAGCTGAGATCTATGTGGTTATACAACCATTATTTGATGAAATACTGTAATAAGCCAACTTTATATGTTGCATCGTTTAGCCTATATGGGACAACTCAAAAATTTCTGGAACTAAAAAGTCTCCACAGATCAGCGGTTGCATGGTATTAACATTATTTTATTTTATTCAATTCGTAGCAAAAATGACCTAGTATGTAAAGGACAACACTTACAGTATGGCCGTTGACGCCTTTGGGACCGTTCACATATCGCGTCTTTTCGCTCAAAATGGAAGCGACACGGTCGCGTCGCGCTCGTTTTTTCCAGGCGCGCATGTGCTGCGGCAGGATAAAAACATCTTTTCAGAATGCCGCAAGCGCACCGCAGGTCATGTGACAAGAACCATCCAATCAACCCTCTTCCTTACCCTAACGGTAGCCTAATTACCTCAGACCAATCCGTTGTGCAGGAGAGATGGTTTCACGGCAGAAGCTCTTTTTGGTGA
The DNA here is from genome assembly GCA_038088235.1 of Zacco platypus. Taxonomy (NCBI): domain Eukaryota; kingdom Metazoa; phylum Chordata; class Actinopteri; order Cypriniformes; family Xenocyprididae; genus Zacco; species Zacco platypus. The sequence goes on from CM076067.1 coordinate 11,228,866, forward strand.
TGCTTCGGCCAATTTTTCTTAAAAGATGATCAAACGGGTCCTTATCAACTCTGAAATAGGCTTTGAATCTCACATCGTCCAGACGGAGCTCGGTTCTTTTCTTCTTCTCCATAAATAAATTGTATACTAGAGCTTCTGCAAGGGCTTTTCGGTGATGGAAATCCATTTAGGGGCCGTTCACATATCGCGTCTTTTCCTCGCGCATATTCATTATATCCTATGTAGGCGTGTGGTAACCGCGCGCAAAATGGAAGCGACGCGGTCGCGACACGCATGCGGTCCGGCGCGCTCGTTTTTTCCATGCGCGCCTGTGCCGCGGCGAGATGAAAACATCTCAACTCTTCAGAATGCCGCGAGCGCACCGCGGGTCATGTGACAAGAGCTCTTGGACAAGTTTGTGAAATTCTCCATGTTTTTTACGTTTTTGAAAGATAGGGCGCACCCAAACACTGCGGGAGTTTTTCTTCTCCATAAATAAATCCTGTACAAGAGCTACTGCAAGGGCTTTTCGGTGATGGGAATCCATTTAAACTTCTGCATAGTAGTGGAGAGTGTTGTTCATGGTTGCATAGCAACCACAGACGCAACAGAAGCGCAAGCTCCCGAACGCTTGCAAAAGCGCTTGCAAAAGAAGGAGGAAGCGACGCGGCCGCGCTTTCCACGCGTTTTTAGGCTCGATATGTGAACGGCCCCTTAAACGTCCGCGTAGTCGTGGAGAGCGCTGTTCACGGTTGCATAGGAACGACAGACGCCACAGGAGCGCGAGCTTACGTTTAGGCTGTTTTTACGTTTAAGTTAGGCTGTTTTTATGTGAGCGGCCCATTTACGCGTTTTAGTCAGAGTAGAGAAACTGTTGATAGTCCCTAACTCTAGCTTTAGGAGCGTGTGTTAGAGCTGAGTGGATTCACTCTCTGTCTGTGGAGTGAAGAGGCAGTAGAAACGCGGGATATCTCACATTTACACTTTTGTTTACTGACGGCGATGAAACTTCAGTTTTAATCTCTGGAAATAAATCGTCCAGCATGACGGTGGATTTTGAAGACTGCATCAAAGATTCACCCCGTTTTCGGTAGGCTGTAATATCTGTTTTCCATTGAGAGGTTTTGGGTAATACTATGCGTCAATATAGAGAAATTGTAGAGCTTTTGTTTATTTCCATTCGCAAGTCTTCAGTTGTCTGCTGTTCTGATGTGAACTCAATCAATGTATTTTCTGATCTGGTTTTATCAGTGCCATGGACTAGTATGAATTAGCTAATTAGTTTTTATGTGGTGAATATGAATAATTTATAGAATTTGAACAGAATTGTTGCTGTATTATAATGATTATTATTTAAGTACATTTATTTATCTATTTTAATTCATTTAATTATTATTTATGTATTATTTAGTACATTTTGATAACTTGGTAAGATCATGCAGTGAGTGAACCTAAAGGAACTGGAGTGAAGTGGTTCATCATCTACTATTTTGCTGTTAAAAAGATGTATGATGTTATTTTTTTTCTGTCTAACACAATCATTTAGCTGTAATAACAGCTCAAATAACAGCAATATGAGGGTATGACATGTTTTTCATTTTCATTTTAAAGAGGGATTTAAGTAGCTTGGGATGAAATCTTTACTAAATGAGTAATTAATCATTGTCATTGATTACCCTACTTAGCCGTGGGAACTGACCATCAGACATTGCATGAGTAATCTGGTGGTGCTGAACAGTTGAATACTGTCTTAATGACCAATTTAACGGTCAAGATTTATACTAGTAGCACCAAATCTGTTCATCGAAAGATTGAGGTGATGGTGATTGTAATTTACACCATGTTAATCGAGTGTAAGAGGGATGTTTGGCCACCCATGCCCAGCAGTCATTGATTTCCCATGATTCATTCAGAATGGCTCATATCCCATGCACTAATGTCCTGATGTTCCTCTCGAGGGTATTTTTTTGGCTGTGATTACATGGTCACTTGAGGCTGAATCATGCACCACATTTCTTGATAGTTCTTTCTTTGTGTTTAATGTTGTCTTTAAAGATGAAGTGAAATTTCTATGCCAGGAATGGCTCTTGATGGCTGCCTTGTTGTCCGGAGATTAGTTGACGATAGTTTATACACACCTAAAATTTTATATATAATTTATATGCTGTATTTGTATGTGGGTCATTGATGAATAAGGTTCTTAAAAGAATAAAAAAACATAATGGAGATTTTGGAAGTTTTTTGAGATTATGTGGTTTTTATAATCAAATAACACTGCTTTTGTCATTTTTTACAAGATGGACAAAATTTGTCACCGAAAAAGTCATTCGGTTTAATCAATATTTTGGTTTTACAGAATGACTCTTTGGTTGTACCGAATGACGATATTTTCAAACAATGCTAACAGACTGATATCTATCTAGCTAGCTTGCAAAAGGACAATCAAACATTTTGAAATATTACAGCATTTTCCATGTTTTTTAGCGGTTATACTGAATGACCTGATGTATGAACATAGTTAAGAGAGTTAGTTACTTTGCTTGACAACCATGTGGTCCTTTACAGGTGTCTGAATGATGTCACATCCTGTCACATGATACTGACAACATGACTTGACCCAAAATGGTCCCTTTATATTGGTTACACCAAATGACATCAATGAAATTCATTTTTCCGGACATTCTTTCTCATAACAAAGCAACGACTTCTACGCATAATTTTAATACCATTTTGCACTATGTTGATATATGATGTTATAAAATCATGCCAGAATAGAAAATATATACATTTATTACATATTTAAGATATTTAAATCACAAATGAACTGGCTGTTTTGGCCTTTGGACGGTTAAACCGAATGACCTCTTGACACTTCAAAATCTTTAAAATAGCATTTATATGTAGCAAAATATAATTAAAACCTTATGGATTCAATAAAAGAGATCTAGTTGTACTACTTTACATACTTTGGATGTCATATCTTTGTTTTCTTTTATTATTAAGGCCTTTGGACAAAAAAAAATTACCAATCAATGACCCATATATACTCTTTTGCTCACCAAGGCTGCATATATTTGATCAAAAATACAGTAAAAAAAACAAAAAAAACAGTAATATTGTGAAATTATTATTACGTATTTTAAAACGTAATTTATTCCTGTGATCAAAGCTGAATTTTCAGCATCATTACTGCAGTCTTCAGTGTCACATGATCCTTCAGAAATCATTCTGATATGATGATTTACTGCCCAGGAAACATTTCTTATTGTTGAAAACAGTTTATGCTGGAAACCGTGAACCGTTTTTTCGCTGTAATATTTGATGGGTAGAAAGTTCCACAGAAAAGCATTTATTTAAAAATATTATTTGGTAATTTTGGCATTTTTGGTAACAATTTAATGTGTCCTTGCTGAATAAAAGCAATGAAATACAGTGATATGTATATATATATATATAAAATATGTTGGTTGTCATGAAGCCATGAAGCACACCGGGTAAAACTGTATCATTTAATGCTAAGCTGCTTGTACAGTGTAAATGTAAATGGCTGAGAAAATGCCTTCCCATCCGATGGCTCTCTTGACAATATATTCCGAGAGGAAGGAGGTACGGTGGTTCGGACGTTATGGTGGAACATGGGATCTAAAGAATTCCGAATGTCCCACGCACTGACTCTAGCTGTGACTGTGGTAAGCATCGAGATCCAGAGGTTAGACAAATAAACCAGCATTCCTTTACACCCACATCCCCTCCTCAGCACCAGCTCCGATTACTCCCCACGTGAGCGTGTGTGTGAGTAAATGTGTCGGAGTAAAAGTGTGTGTGTGTGGGTGTGAGAGAGAGAGCAGGCGGCATAATCCCTGCTCCAAATCAAAGACTTCCAGACTGGGAAGCAGCACCTTAATGGATGCCATCTGGCTGTGTGAGTAAGGTCTCTTCAATCACTCGAGAGATTTACAGGAACTTTCTAATGTTTATGAAGGAACTAGATTGTTAAATCTTACTCTTTTTAAGAAGCCACACAATTTGAAGTATAATTTATGTCTGTAGCACAATTTTTTAGTTTTTTTTTGCTCAAGAAACCTTTAATATTCTCATGTTGTTAACAGTTGCACTGCTTAATATTTTAGCGTAAATGATCATACATTATTTTTGGATTCTTTGATGTATTAATTTCTTAAAGTAGTAAAATCGACTAAAAAAAGACTCCAAAATTTTGACCTGTAGTGTATGTACTTTTACTAAGACCCAAACCTTTTGTTTCGGCTCATTTAGTACCCTGAACACAACCACTGTATTAATGCCTCTTCTATGGAGGTAAAAGCCGTTATGTAAGATCTCAGGAAGTTTCTGGGGTTTTTCTTCATTTAAAACATTTAATACAATCTGCTTCCTTCACTTGTTGGTTGCATGCTGCGCATTACCCCCGCATGGCCAGTTTCACACACTGACTCTTCACACAGGGTTCATGCATCCTTTACAATTATCCATCCCTGCAATCTGGAGCAATTCTATTCCTGCCAGTCTCTGGCAACCCTCAAAGACCTTGTGCTTTGGACCCGTCCAGTCACTCTTTGATGGTAGTTTGAAAAGTCAAGGCCACAAATAGGTTTTGCATATTGTAGAATGCGATATTTTCTTTGTGCTCAATCAAAAAGTTCTGTCTTCATAACAGATCAGGTTATCCTTATTGTGAGTGCTGTGTACAATTTTCTGAATTCAGCTATAGGGCTGACAGATATGGAGCTCTGAGCAGATTGTAGCCACCTGACCAAATATTATTCATCATTCCTGACTCAAGTCTTCTATGTCACCTTTCTTTCCAACCCCTGCTGGGAACAAACCGATGCATTCCAGAAGTTACTAATTTCATTACATCTCCAGTTTCATCTGTCTGAGGAAACTAGGGGCTTATTCGAGCCGGTGTTGTTTGGGTGCTAAGATGGATGGTTTAATCAATAAAGTACCTTACGCAATGACTCGCTGGCAGAAGCTCCATCCTGTGATGCTTTTTAAGTTATTTTAATTCATTGAGTGCAGTGCTGGTTTTTTCCTACCTCAAATGATTATGAGAGTTCACTGCTTATGATTATGAATATGTCAGAGACATATTTGTCCATGGCCACTGAAACAGTCTCTACAAGACTGTATTTAGCAAGACCTGATCGAAGACCTTATCTTCATTTTTAAATAAATGTATGTTGTTAATTAGATTAATAAATATCCTGATGCATCACAGCTTTATAATGGCAGTGAACAGGACCAACGAGTATGAAGCTCAAGAAAGTGAATCCATCCATCATAAATGTACTCCACACAGTTTCGGGGGGTTAATAAAGGCCTTCCGAAGCGAGGCGATGCAAGTTATAAAGTAAAATGCATAGCTTCCGCCAGACTACGTTCTGTCTAACATTTTGTTTTATGTAGACAAAATTGTATAGAATTTAAATACAAGCCATAACATGAATTTTAAAGTCTTCTATCAAAACCCTTTTAAAGCTCCATCATAATGTGCATTTATTTGTGTGTATTATATATATATATATATATATTGTGACTATCTTATTTTATTTATACATAATTTTATAGAATTTAAATATCAGCCATAACATGAATTTTAAAGTCTTCTATCAAAACCCTTTTAAAGCTCGATCATAATGTGCATTTATTTGTGTGTAATATATATATATATATATATTGTGACTATCTTATTTTATTTATACATAATTTTATAGAATTTAAATATCAGCCATAACATGAATTTTGTCATTACAATGTCATTACATCTCTATTTAAAACCAGTCCTTTTAAAGTTCCAGGAAACTTCAGTCCTTGTGACTGAGTGAAAGGACCTGCTGTTTATATGTATGGGGCATATTGTAGAAAGGGGGCACATTCTCGTCCTGTTGCCGTGACCCGCGGCATAAGTTCAGTTTATGATTCACATGTGTCGTCTCCAGCTTGTTGCAGAATGTTCTCATTGTCCATGATGCCTCTCTGTCACACTGGCTTCTTTCTCTGAGACGGATCAATTGGGTCAACATGATTAGAGTCCAACAGCTGGTTGATGTATCGCGGCTTCTCATGATCATGTGAGAACTGTAAGACCCTGTCACACCAGGGGAGGACTTTTTGTACTTGTGAATAGATTTAATTTAACCACTAATTCAGCTGAGTTATGTTTGTTATTGAATTTACAAAGACCAAAAACAGCATTCGAAGCCTGAATGCAAACATGAATCCGTTGTACCGTCTTGTTGTACAATTTTAATGAGCATTCTTCGAATATTTTGTTTCGAATCAGTGGTTCGGAGTGCCAAAGTCACGGGATTTCAGTAAATGAGGCTTCGTTACGTCATCGGTGTTTCTCAATTTCAGTAGTTCACGTGATTTTGGCAGTTTGATACGCGTACCGAATCACTGATTCAAATCAAAAGATTCGAAAAGCTTCGAAGCAGTGTTTTGAAATCTGACATCACTAGAAATTGTTGAAAACTTGTTGTTTTGGTTTTTTTGGCACACAAAAAGTATTCTTGTCGCTTTATAATATTAAGGTGCCTAATGTTAATTTAGCGATCACAACTTTATAATGTGTGCAGTATCAAATTGTATCAAAAAGAAAAAAATCCAGTATGGTTTTGACTCCTGATATTTTGAGCATGTGCGTCATGATTTAAATTCTAAAATGTGGCAATGCATGATAAATCGAACTTGTGTAGCTGGAAATGATGCCTAACGATCTTATGAGCTTAAAAACTGTTGTTTTGTGACTGTCCTTATTTTAAGTGTTTAAAATGTCATTTATTCGTTGTCCTTGCCTAAGATGTTTTACAACGCAAACTGATTCAAACCTGCAAACGATTGAACTGTTGACTTGTTGTTTAGATCCAATTTTAAACAATGACCTTATTCATCTGTGATTACAGATCATTTTAACCCTGCTTTAGAGTTATTTTGAGCAGATTAAATGTGTTGTATACAGGTGTCTTAGATAACTGTTGCATTTCCTTAGACTAAATACAGACTGTAATTAGTGTCAGGAGAAAATATTGGATTGCTTGGAAATGGATTGCTTTTATCTATTAAACCTTTACCATTAACCAATAATTTAATGCAAACCGTTTGACTGGACTTTTCCAGCATGTCCTCAGAGAGATGCTTGTTCGGTATGCTTTGGTTGTTTTTGAAGTTGTTCCTGAAGAGTTGCTGTTGCTTTGAGCTGGAAGGGATTTCTGCAACATGCTCTTATTTCTTCTGCTCTACTTCATATTGACCTCCTTCTGTTTTGAACGTGTGCCAGCAGGGCCCGACTTCTTCCTTACCTCGACAGACCCACACGATCACAAGCCAGATGGGTTTAGGCTTCCCTCCCACAATTGGGCAACAAACCTCTGTGCTGCACGACTGCGGCCCCTGAAGCAATGCGGTGGAAACAGGTTTCCTGATGGATTAGTGGTCGCATACAAGATCTTACCATGATGCTAATGTAGATGAGAATATCTAGGCCAATTAAAATCATAAGAGTGCATAGTAAGTGTACAGTTGTGATTTTTAAATCAATGTGCATTGCCCCCTTTAGCTCTGTGTGTATATAGAGCTAATTAGTCACATGGCACTTTTCATGCCTTAAAAGACAAATCGTCTAGTTTCCAGAGACATGCTCGCCTTGAAGGCCGCCCCGTTAATTTAATTGTCCTATTTCTACATTATTAAATAAGACGCTGTAAGCTTATATCGATCTTGCTAAGGGTGTCACTGATTTGTCCTGCCTTGTGGTACGACAACCTCAATGTGAAAACAACAGGGATTAGGTCAGCAGTTTGAACGTTTCTGCTAATCATGGATTAGCCCACATTCCCTCCTGAACACGGTCCCGGGACGTCAAGGTGTGCGGACAGCCACCTCTGCTTGATCCAACTGCTCCAGATCCAATGAAAATGTTAAAATGGCTCATTAGCTGAATCAAATTACTTTGGATGTTAAAATATACATATCTTTGCCCATCTAAAATATTTTGAAATTATTAACAGAGTTTATGTGTGGAGTTTATGATCCTCAGGAGTTTGATTGACAGGCGATCTAACCAATCATAACGCCAAATCCGCCAAAGCAGTCAGGGGTCAAAGCAGTCAACTTGAAAAATTGTGTGTACTCGCGTCTTTCCGCGCTTGAAACAACATTCCTTCTGATGTTCATTCATGTTTATTTGATGCTATAAATGAACTAGTATGAAGAGATGATCTTGAAGGAGCTACAGCGATCTGTCACAAAACATTAAAGAGACACTATACGCTATTTATTGCTTACATTTCTTGAAAAATTACAAAATTTGAAATTTAAGACTGTTTCATATCGAAAGTAACCTGCTCTGTCGTTGTCGGTGTCCTCTTTGCTCCGGGATGTATTTTTCACCGCGTGAGAACATGATGTGTGGCATGAGAGTGGCATGGCTTGTCGGACATAGCAACAGTAACTAAAGGGGGCGGGTCTTTGTGAACGGTCATTTGATTGACAAGAATTTTCTTCAAATTGCATCAAAAGCATGTTGTAATATCTTGAGGATGCTGTATTTAAAATGACTTTGGATGTTAAAATACTAAAAATGCGCTTAGTGTAGTCATGGTGTCATTTTTCAGTTCTCAAACCAGGGGAAAACGGCCCATTCTGATAAAGATTCTTAAGATGGATTTACACCGTATGATTTTGGCCACAATTTGGCCATCTGAGACAAATGTTGACAATCCTAAAAGATTCCTCTGATTCTGGGCCAAATTCTGAAGTCTTAAGTTTGATCATCAGTCTAACATGTTCGCCTACAGCCGAATAATGACTCTTGCAGTCAAATTTTACCTCAATTTTGACAATATACCGGCATTGTCCGAAGATTTGACGCACAGTCCTGCAGCGTTACTTCTCCTACAACAACCGTCAAATCAAGAACCGATAGGAGCGCAGAACCTGATGACGTAATTAGTGAGACGACAACAAACCACCACTTGATCCTCCCAAAGTGTGACATGGCTTACGGCTGGGATCATAAAGAACTATTATAAATCGTAGTGTACATTTTCTCTTGCATGAGAACCAGCACCATTTTGGTACACAAAAGTAATACAGACTCGAGGATGGGCTTTTTGACCAAGCCTCCAGAACACTCAAGCAACCGCATAGCAACATGCTAAAAATCACTCAGAACACCGTCAGTAATCACAAAGCAACTGTAAGTTGTTTCCTGCTGTGGTCAAGTCTTTGAGTGCCGACCACATTCCTTCCTCTCAGAGCCAGATCTTTTCTCCAGGGAATGGGATGAGCCTGTAGATCTTTGATTAGTTAGGATTTCTTAAGCTAGCCAGGCTCTCTTCCCGGCAATGCAGGACAGCCGTCAGAGGATTCCTTCCACGTGATGATAGGACTGTGTGAAAGAAACCAGTCCCAAGACGGGCAGTTGACTTCAGAGGAAGAGTAATCTGCAGAGGATTGTGGGGGAGTGAGCTTAGTTTTATGGCTCAGGATCTGAGCGTGAGACCGTTGAGATTCCAGTTCTCATCTTTGATTCAGAACAATTTCGATATTTTGAAGTGTAAATGGTTGTTTCTTCAAATATGGGCATTTGTGTCATTTCTCCACATCTCAAATCTTCTGTTGTGTTTAACAGCATAGTGTTCAATGTTATTTTATATGCAGTAACTATACTATTGTAGTATTTATTAATATTTTGAATTTGCTTTTATTTTTATTTTTCATATTTAGTGATTGTATTTGCGCTTTTTTCTATTTGGCGTTATGTTTATTTCAGTTTTAGTTATTTTAGTACTTAAACTTTAACAAAAAAATAGAAATATTTTTACCTAACATAAATGAATTTAAGCTCTTTTTCATCTGATTTATAATAGTTTTAGTTTTAATTAACAATAAAAACTGATTGTGGTGTAAATTATTTCTTTTTTTTAAATGGTTAATTGATTAGAAATTAAATTGATTACAGAATTAAATATTTTTACCTTCATTTTTTTGTTGTTGTTTTGTTGTATATTTCATCTCCAGCTCTTCACTGATGCTGTTGTCTCTTTGGTGACCAACTTGACATTATTTCTTATTAAAACCTGTTTATTAGGGGCAGAATTGTTCAGTGGGGTCAAAATTTAGTCTTTTATTTAATTTTAAAAAGTAATTTTCATGCAATTAATATTGAAATGGTTTGTTTTACCATTGGTTTAGATTATCATAGTTTTAAATGTAATAATTCATTCTAATATTATGAATTTTAATAAGATTGAAAATCTGGATCTGAAATGTTGGTAAAACAATAAAAAACATTTGTAGTTGCAAATGATAAAACTAATTCCGAGACCGTTCAGCTATGATATAACAAGCTATAACACATCAGTGTCTCAATTTGAAGTGCAAACTGTACTCTAAATGTTTGTTGTGACCTTGAACAAGCTAGTGCTTCCCATAATGTCTACGTATTAAGTAAGTAGGCGGAGAGTAGATGGTCTTTAGTGGCTGTTTGAATATATTCAACCACATGAGCGTTTACACTACGAAAACAATGCGTTTTCGACAAACTCTGGAAGCGGTCGAAAGCGGAAAGCTCAAAACGTTTTAGACCCCGTTTACACCTGTATTTAGCTCCGTCCATTTGTGATCTGATCGACCAAAACGCATCTTAATACCAGTAGGAAACCAGGAGGTTGTTTTTGGCGGAACGTATTTGTCATGAATACCAATGGAGATATTCCGGAAAACCAGTGGCATGGACACACAAATCGGATCAGTTGAGATACACAATGTGGGCAGTCAATAATTTCAGATCAGATTCCAATCGGATACACAAATAATCAGATTTGGACCGACGGTGTGAACGTAGACCCCCTAAGTCACGTTAAACAGACTTCACTTCTGAGGCAGCGGTGATGTCATTACAGCCTTTTGTGAGCAGGGCCCCGTGTGAAGCCTGGTAGTCCTTCCTGTCTACAAAAGCTGAATAGCCGCTCCATTCACACACCACCACACAAAGCCTGTGCCTTCTGAGCAGTTTGCAAATCTACTTTTATGTAACATCCTGGAAGAGGCGACCCTAAGAGAGTGCAAACGGTTTATTAAATGAAAGGAAATCTAATAACACGGCCGTATGACTCAGTTTGAGATGTTCTGTTCCTATTTGGCTAATGATGTAGGTTTGTTTTGTTGAGTCACAACACTATCCTTTGTTGATGGTTGCACCGGGAAAGGGGGAAAAAAAAGGGTGAGATTATTTTTGGAGGCAAGCTAAGACTGGGAAACCTGAAGCCAAAGTTGAATTGGCATAAAACAATCACACAATGCGCATCTGATCTCGATCGCTCTCAGATCAGAGGTTACTGTAAAGAGTTTCCCATGAAGCCCCCCTGTTGATCGGTCTTTCTGATGCCGTCTCCACAGGAAAAACAACATGAAGCCCTTCATTCAATGCAAGACGGTTCCGATGTAGCATTTCTTAAAGTACTAGTAAACAACCTCCAATCCCACAAAACACGGGTAAAGCTGTTAAAAACCCCCTAGCGTGACGAGCAGGTGGATGTAATGGTTCTCAATTAGGATTATCGTCATCCACCCACTCCCATCTTTTCCTTCTGCTGACCCGCACAGGAAGTTCACAGCAGGCAGCATCTCAGCGGGTGGTTATGGTTTTGTAAATCTCTTACAATTCAGAGTTTATATAAATAGTTTCCGTAAAGCTCTCTGTGGATTATTCATGCGCTGTAGCCGGCGCGATTTACTGCCATCAGGCACGAGGCTTGGGAAATTATGTTGGCGCTCTTATCTTGTGTATTTAACAAAGTTTGAGCATAATTTTGCAAACGTGATGTTGCAATTTTTATGATTCTTTTTAATGAATCAGTTGAATCAGTTGGTGAATCGGTTGGAGTCAGAGGTCTGAATCATGGATGGAATCAATTTGCTTACTGAACTGCAGATTTTTTTTTTTTAAAAATTCTAATTTAAGCAGAGAACCATTATGGTGTACGTTTTGAAAGCAAATTATACATGAATAAATACGGAATTAAATTAAATGTCTTTGAAATGAGTCAAGAAAAACATCTCAAGTGAAATTGCATCCGATTAGTTCATCCTAGTTCTTTTGGCTTTGAACCTCTCTAAGCTGTGTGGCACTATTTCAGAGCAGTTTGGGGAATCTGTACCTGATTACAGACTTCTCTTTATTTTATTACCCATAATGCACTTATGTTTGGTAGGAAAACATAAATTGAGTGGACAAAATCAAATTTCCTTCTAGTGAGTGCAGACAGAATATAAGAGATGGTCCACTCATGTAGAAATGAATCAAATCAAAACAATGTAGTCCCGGTTTACAGGTAAGGGATGAGTTCACCCAAAAATTAAAATATTGTCATCATTTACTCACCCTGATGTCGTTCCACACCCGTAAGACCTTCGTTCCTCTTTGAAACTCAAATGAAGGTATTTTTAATGAAATCTGAGATTTCTGTCCTTCCATTGAGAGCTATGCAACTACCATTTTGATGCTTCAAAAAGTTCATAAAGAGATCGATAAACTAATCCATATGAATTGAACAGTTTAGTCCAATTTTTCTGAAGAGAATCAATCATTATATGATGAAAAGATTGCATTCAGGCTTTTTTAATATTATAATTTTAGGGGTTTTTATATTCGGTTGAGCTTCTCTGTTTGTGTTTGATGATCGTTTAAATGTGAATAAAAGCCTAAATTAAATCTTTTCATCATATAAATTGATCGAGTCTCTTCTGAAAAATTGGACTAAACTGCTCAATTCATATGGATTAGTTTTTTGATCTCTTTATGAACTTTTTGAAGCATCAAAATTGTAGTTACATAGCTGTCTAAGGAGGGACAGAAATCTCAGATTTCATTAAAAATACCTTCATTTGTGTTTCAAAGATGAACGAAAGTCTTACAAGTTTGGAATGACATGAGGGTGAGTAAATGATGACTATATTTTCATTTTTGGGGTGAACTGACCCTTTAAATCAGCCAGTCAACTCTTGACTTAAAATGTAAGTTGGCCTCATGTTTAAGTATGATCTAAAGGCATAAAGACCCTGCTGAAAGATGATTTAGATGCTGTCTCCACACCAGGCTACTTAACCAGCAGTGTTAACCAGCCTTAGGTCACGTATGACATAGTGAACACCTGACTGAAATACATTAACTCTGCATCAAATTGTAGTATTACCATATTAACATTTCGAAGATTGGATTGTTTGGATTGCAACCAGCTTCACCTGACTAGTGTGTTACTGATTGATGTACTTTACTCTGTACAGTACAGTTAAGAGGAACTGGTTTGGAGGAAGTCCCGAAAGGGAATCTGGCATTAACCGGACTTCTTTATTTTATTTATTTCTTCCATCTGAGTCTTTGTCCCATGTCTAATGGTTCCTGTTCCGCCGTATGTATGCGTGTGTGTGTTGTGAATCATGTCTGGTTCTGTTTCTGGGATGTTGCTGACTCACATCTGGAGCTCTTACAGGCATCTGGTTCTGATCGTGCCAAACCCACTCACTTTCTCAGCACGCTCGGGGTCTTTCGCTCTGTGCTGCTCCGTCCTGTCCCAATGCAGCACAGGAAACGCATGTGGATGATGGTGGCCTACTGGAATATTAACGAAGGTTCAGCAAAGGCAGCAGGGCGTGTGTGTGTGTGTGTGTGTGTGTGTGTGATTTATTCACTGCACCCAAAGCTCCATTCAAACTGAGTGAGCCAGGTTTTTCAAAGCCAGTACAATAGCACATTGTGACATGCAGTTCTTGTGCTTTACAGTTGAATAATACAATGACAATAATCACAGTAGTGCAGCCTTGAGTGTCCTCTTGCTTCAAGAAAATGAGGAATACCAATGTTCAATAGTTGCAAATAGTAAAATAGTTATGATATTGTCACCAAATGTTTTTAATCATTTATTTTATTCATTAATTTGAACATTTTGTTACTTTTTTTTCACTATTTTCAAGATTGCTGTTGTAAATGCCCTAAAATATATATGTTTATCAGATAAAGATCATAATAATTATAAGCAAAACACATAGATTTTGTCTATTATCCTGATTTTGTACCTTAACTAATGTTTTACTACCTTTTAGAACTAATTATTTCAAATTTTGCACTGTTTGGTCTTTAGAATTTTACGTTTTTCAGATTCATAACAGGTAATATTAAAATATAGAGTTAGAACTATATAGTTTAGAATAGATTTTGCTTTTAATTTTTTTATACTGTTTAAAAGTTTGGGGTCAGTACTTTTTTCTTTTTTTTTTTCGGGGAGTTTTATGGAGTTTTTGGAAAAAGTCCCTTCTGCTCACCAAGGCTGCGTTTATTTGATCAAAAATAACCGTAGTATTGTGAAATATTATTACATTTTAAAAGAGCTGTTTTCTATTTGAAAATCTTCCTGTGATCAAAGTTGCATCATTTCTCCAGTCTTCAGTGTCACATGATCCTATATGCTGATTTGCTGCTCAAGAAACATTTCTTACTATTATCAATGTTGAAAACAGATGTGCTGCTTCATATTTTTTGGGGAAACTGATACATTTTTTTCAATCTTTTTGTAAATGACATTAGAAATGTGTCCTTGCTGTATAAAAGTATTAATAACGAAGAAAAAAAATCGTACTGCCCCCAAACGTGCAAAATGAGCGGCATCATAAAATCAAGTCCTCCACAAAACCTCAGTTAATGCTCATCATTATTGCGCTCCTTGTAATTGCACTGCTTTGCACTGGACTTCCCTTCACTGTGTCAATGTTACACTGATGGCTTGTGTGTCTCAGGAGAGCCTGCGGTTTGCGTTTAGACTCAATGAGGCGTGAGGAAACTTCCTCTTTCTACTGCTGGCCTGTTTGCATACTAGCAAGCTCGATTCCCAAAAGACCTGCTGCCACTTCCAAGAGGACTAAATATATACTGGCCACATCCATCAGTGTGGAACAGCTGAGCTGACATTCCTCCTGTGTTGACGTGTTTTCCACTTCTGAAAGTAAAATGTAGATTAAATTACGATTGCGCTCCTATTGAGTTTTAATTTTAGATTTAAAAAAAAAGATTTTTAATGACACCGTAGAAACCTTTCATTTTACTTACAATCAATGATTTATAGTTTTATGTTGTATCAGCGATTTGATTACGTCCTTCGCAGTGCATTATGGGACGAGCAGTTCATTTACTCAAAAATATTTAAATCCAAGTTTGTGATGTATAAACTTTTTATTAAAGGCACAATATGTAATTTTCGCCACTAGATGTGTCTTATTCAAAACAAAGGCATAGCTTGGCGACGTGAATGAGCGTGGAATCATGGGAGTTGGCGTCTTCACCTCCACAGCCGATGGAAAGCAATTTCTCTGGATTTAAACAGTGTTCGAAACGTTTAAAGTACGTACACAAGTCAACAAAATGTATAACATTGTTCTAGTGGTTTTTGGGTTTTTTAATCTAAAAATCGTACATATTTTGCCTTTATATTGTGCCTTTTTGAGAAAACAAATGGGAAAAAATGCTTCCAGAACTAAGTTGGTGGCGTCCACAATTGTGTGTTAGGCTTGTAAAGAACATCAGTGTGTTTAGGATGGACATTATTTAGTGTGTGTAGCTTCCTGTCACTGTGACAGGCGAATGTTGGTTTACTTCACATGGAGGGTTTATCAACATCCTGGTCCTGCACCCACAGGACGACAACATGGTGACGTCAAGAACTTATTATTTCAGGAAACACCTGGAGGAAGGAGAGATGGGCATAACCTCTGACCTGTGACCTCCTTCTGGAGTTGTTTGTGTTCATTTTAGACAGTTCGTTGGGTCATTATGTGCTCTTCCAAGAAGTCCTGCGGAAGCTATAGAGCCTCAATCCTTCCACTGATCCTTCCACAATCCTTTCACTTATCAGATCATCACCTCTGTTAAAAACAGTAGAGATGCACAATATATCGGTTCTAGAACACCAGGGTCCACTAATATACACTAGGGGTCAATTTTTTTTTTCTGTTTGTGAAAGAAGTCTTTTATGCTCACCAATGCTGCATTTATTTGAGGAAAAATAAAGTAGAAATGGTAATATTGAGAAATATTATTACAATTTCAAATAATTTGTTTTCTATTTGAATAAAATTTCATATATAATTTATTCCTGTGATGCAAAGTTGAATTTTCAGCATCATTACTCCAGTCTTCAGTGTCACATGATCCTTCAGAAATCATTCTAATATGAAGATTTGACGCTCAAGAAATATTTCTTATTATCATCTATGTTGAAAACAGTTGTGCTGATTAACATTTTTGTGGAAACCGTCATACTACATACTACATACACAACCGTCATATATATACATATATATATATGTATATATATATATATATATATATATGTATATATAGTGCAATATATATATATATATATATATATATATATATATATATGTATATATATATATAAATATATATAGATATATAGAGTATAAAAATATTTTAGTTATATAATCAATAAATTACAATACATTATGTAGAATACAATGACTATGATATTATAATAGAAATAAAATGAATAAAACTGAGGTGATTTATGCACACACAAAAAAGAATTTGTCTGAAAAATCTCAGCTGGACCCTTTGACTTGAAGTTATAATCTTATCTCCCACAGTACCTGAGGGGTCTCGGTTTAGGCGGGTGTAAATTGAAGGGAGGTTCGGGTGTTTGCAGTATAACGGCCCTTTGCGTGTGGCCTGCGATTAGTTCACCATCCCTGAGGAACAGACACTTCAGACATGAAGCCGAACAAAGACTGTCACGGCGGGGAGGAAGTGGTCTAATTAACCCTTTCAGGTCACGTACTTCGTTCACACAATACTGCCATACATTCTGTTCCCGAGTCCCACAACTATAGACAAGCATTTCTTAGATTAAAGAATGTATTTTTTTCCTTTTTTTGTGCGTTACGGTGTTTCATTTCAATTTCTAGCTGCTCGGAATATCAGGAATGTAAGATCTTCATGACAGCTAGACATAACACTAGGGGCAAGGACGCTATGTAGTGAAATATCAGACGCAAATGTAGGTCCAGGAGCGAAGACGGAGGGCAGACAGTGAGTGTTCAGGATGTGAAGCGCCTTGGCTAGCTGGGCTGGTTTATATTAGCCCGGGGTGGTCTGTCGTGACTCCAGCGTGCAAAAATGTCAGTGGAGATGCGATGAGACACTCACAGACACACTCCGTCTGGCTGGGCTGAGACGGATTGAGGATCACAATGTGTCACCGCTGGGGTGAAGGACAAAAGAGACTCATTCTATAGCTGGGGTGTCCAATTCTGCTCCTGGAGGGCCACTGAAACACCCCTTGAACCAGCAAGCTCTTACTAGGCATACTAGAAGCTTCCAGGCAGGTGTGTTGAGGGAAGTTGGAGCGAAACGCTGCAGGACAGTGGCCCTCCGGGAGCAGGTTTGGATGCCTCGGTTCTAGAGAGAGAGCTCAATGAAAAAGAGGGAATGTGGAATTATTCTGTCCATACCAGAAAAGAAAAAAGAAAAATGGCACATAAAATAATCTCCTGACGCTGCAGCAGTCTTGGCTCTGGTTGATGTGGAGAGATCTTACATTTTTGCGGGCTGCACTTGTAGTTTAGACGGGCTCTGGAACAAAATACCAGACACAGGGAGTTTTTGTTCCTGGAAATGAATCCTGTAAAAAGATGGAGGATGCTGTCCAAAATGGTTTGGGAAATGCACATTGATTGATTTTTGCCATCTGAAACCAATTTCAGGACGCAATAGCCTGTAAAACGATAATTATTATTTTTATGTTATTGCTGGTGACCGATAATTGGCTGATATTAAAATTTGATGCAATTTTCTCGAAATAAATTTAAAAACTAAAGTAATCATTTTTAAATGCTTCTGTTACAAAGCACATGCAGTGTGAAAAAAGGATATTGATTTTGAGAGATTTGCTAAATATTACATTTAACAGAGTTATTACATTGTTTTTCAAAGATGAATTTTAAGTAAGTTTTAGTAATCTAATTGCAAAAACTGAAGAAAATGTAAACTTTTCTAAACTAAAAATGTGTGTGAACCGAGAAAATGAGCATCACTATTAAACATCCAACCGATATTTTCCAAAACTAAAAAAATAATAATTTAATATTTTTAGAATTATGATGTTGTTTATCTATCTGTCTGCCTGTTTGTCTGTCATCATTCTTATAAAATATTATATTAAAATATTTTATAAAATATCGGTTAATGTTGGAGATGAATGACGTCGAGTTATATTGAAGTAAAATTGAAAATATCACAATGTAATTTTATTTCTTTAACATTTGCTGTCATTCACAAAGTCTCATTTATGAAGAAAAAAAATCACATTTGGGACATACATGACACACATCCCATGAAACTGTAGTGAGCTTGATATCTCTTTGTTCCTTCCTGTTTTTTAGGACTGCAAAAATCTTTTAAAAGCTTTTTTAAAATTGTAGAGTGTAATCTGCTTTGTCCATCACTTTCATCACCCGTTGGTGTCGTTTCTCCTCCATCACATCCGTCAATTACTTAATAGTTTGCTGACGTTGCTGATACAAAAGCGTGTGATTTAAAAAACCCCAAAAAAACAGTGGAAAATGACGCTAATTTGTCCAGATTGTAGCCTGGCTCCGGAAGGATGGGTCAGTGCTGTGAGGCCGGCTGGCGTCCGCCTCTCTCAAACTCACGAGACCTGAGCCAGTGGTCTAATGACCCCGTCCTTCCTCCACACAGGCTTAAATCCCACAGGATTCACCCATTAAGCCCCAGCGTTGTCCCGGCCGCTCCCAGGGTTTAGCGTCGATCCCACTAGACCATGACAAAAATACTTGGAGAACAACTTATGCTAACAACCTGTCAAAACTGACAGAGACAATAACAAACAGATTGTTAAAAAAAATAAGAATTCTGGGATTTTTTTCTTTAGCAAAACAAATTTAAAACTTGAAAGTGATGAAGACCAAATTGACCCCTTAGCATTCCTAAGGTCTCTTTTGAAAGGTTTGTGTACCATGAGCGGTACAGTGGCTAAAATATTTTGGCAAAAACATTAGTGTGGAGAAAAGCCATAAAGTATTGAGCATTTAAAGTGATATTTCATCAAAAATAAAAGTTCTGTCATCATTCATTCACCTTCATATAATTCTTAAACTCCATTTGATTTATCTTCTATGGAACACAAAATTAGATATTTATGAACATTACATATAATGTTCATGTTGCTAGTTTCTATGCAATGGAAGTGAATGGAGACTGGAGCTGTTAAGCTCTGAAAATGTCAACAAAGCATCATAAAAGTTCTCCATATGACTTGTGTTCGATATTCCATTCCGTCTGAGTTCATCGGGGAACAGACGTCAAACCTTGCAGAAAACGTTTTGACGTGCCATATTTCATTACGTAAATGTGAATGAGATTTGAGAGCTACAGTGGAGGGCAAGATTTTGAACAAATAACAATTTAAACGTCAGTATGTTTGTCATATAATGGTTAGATTTATAATATAGCACACAAGTGCTTATTTTTGTATTATCCAGCCTTTTTGGAGTTAGAAAATCATGAATTTCAATAGATGGCGAGATGTTAATTTTTCGGAGAACTGCTTATATAAGACAGCAGAAACATTTTCTTCCTATAGGGAATGTATTTGGAAATTTATGAATCAATAAACATCTTTTTATGAGTATATTTTACTCTTAACAGATCTGAACAGGATGCGATTTGACACTCGATTATGACTGTTGTCGGCTGAACTTTTGCTCCTTTTGTGGAGTCGGTTTTATTGTTTTAACCACTACAGACGCCACAGAAATGAAACCTATATATTTTCTTACTAAGCTCTGAAACACATGTTTGTTTTATATTGACTCAGTAAATCCCTTTGACACTTTCCCTTTCTGTTTGAAGACTTGAATTTACCATTGTAATATAGGCTGACTGTGTAAGTACTTCTCAGTCTCGGCTGAAGTGTCTTTTGAGTGTGTGAGGCAAGACTGTCTATGAACATCTCTGTTTATTCTCTACTCATGATGAGGAATTGCTAGGGCAGCTGCTCTCCCTCCAGGGGTCAGAGGTCAGACTGGAGTCAAAGGGTCACGCTGGGATCTTTGGCTGCATCAAAGCCCTTCGGTGTGCTGCAGTTATTGGGCGGTTCAGTGCATAGCATCCATTGCTTCAAATGGTATTTGCAGTGAAATAGCTAAAATAGCTCAGTGGTTTATTTTCACATCAGCTATTTTGATAAGAATGGAAAGCGCAAAGAATTATTGCGCCACTTTTTCAGCAGTGTGTTTCAGTTCGAGCTGTCTCTCAGTTGCAGTTTTAATATTTTGTCAAAGTGAAAATGTAAACTTGCTGATTTCCTGTGAGCAGTACTGGAACTTTCTTTGGTTATGTGAAAATAAAACTGTGTCTTAACCAGGATTTACAAGTTTTCCAACCAGCTATGAGGTGAATCACAACTTTACAAACTTTGACTTGACACAAAAAAGTATTTAAGAATCGGATAAAAGGACTGTGTACTTAATGGCTTTAGTGAGGGAAGGAACTACAATCCCATGAAACATTGCAAATAATTGAATTAAAAATGGAGAAATAGTCTATTGATTTCCAGATGATTTTATATTCATATAGAAACAATATATTTTACATTTATTGCAATATATATATTTACAAATATTTAAGTGTTGGGTAGAGCTGCACGATTCGGGATAAAATGAGAATCGCGATTTTTTGGTTTCAAATAGAGATTACGATTCTCCCGCGATTCTGAATACACAACCAAACAAAAAAACACGTAATTTACTAGAGGTCGAAAAAAAAAAACTAGAGGTTTGATCGCTATCGTAGACATCAGTGTTTATATACAAACTTAAAACTTATATCTCAGTACTTCTGTAATAATCTGAATATTCGTAACACAGAAATAACTGCTCTCTCTGGCTCAGACAGCACAAACACATATGATACGGTATGATTTTGTCAAAGGTTTAAATGACGCGGCGAATCATTAATAAAATAAGATCGCGTGGCTACTTGAATCGAGATCGCGATCTTTTTACGATTAATCATGCAGCTCTATGGCTTGTAGCTCACAGTTGCTTTGTATTTAAGTGTTTATAAGTTATTGTTGAAAAACCTTCCCACTATGGAGAAAATGAATGGGATTTTACTTATAAATTGCTTGTTATATTTCTTATTTGTAATATGCGTTGGGTAAAAGTGTCTGCTAAATGAATCACTGTAAAATAGTCTGAAGACAAACTGATTTTTTTTGGTTGTCCTGTCCGATGACTCAAACTACTGAGTTTTCCAATGATTTAGTACCATGTTGGTTTGTAATTATCTATCTCTGCAGAATATTCCATCTCATTTGTGTCAGGGCTTTATCTCCTGATGCAGATATTCCATGGATGTGGACGTCAGGAAGGAAGTGATTTCACGCCCCTGCTGTGGAGATTCACTCTTTTGTGTCCTTCCTCTCTCATTTCCTCCGGTCATATCAAGACAAAATCAGGTTATAATGAAGCTTTTGTAGAGAAAAATGCGTCTTCTCTTCAGCTTCTTCTTTAAAGACATTCCCATCTTTAACCACACATCTTGTATAGACCACAGTATTGGCATTCCCACTGTGGTCTGGTGGTCTGGTGTTCAGTGGCGGGGCAACAGGAAGTGACCCTGATATAGTCGCGCTCAGAGGTTGGTGCTAGAAAAATGTGTCCCGATTTCAGCAGATTTTTTAAGTTCATATGCATCTCAAACTCTTTTTTTTTTTAGCTACTTTCCCACACAGTTCAGGTGTGTTTGATACGGGGTTGAATCATTGAATGAGTTATGATGTTTGTGTTGTCAGGAGTGTCGGCTTCGTAACAATCCGATCTCCATCTGCTCTGACCTGTAAGAATGTTGAACCGTGGCCAATGTGTTTCCCTGGATGTCCACATTAATTTAAACTCCCACGCTGCACTGGGTCCTGGACGCATTAGCACCTCAGAACGTCTGGAGATATTTTGTGACATCACCTCTCAGATTTTTGGCGGGAAAGCACCTGATAAAGCGTGGACCGCCGCGCTTTCTCACACATGATCCACGCGGGCGGGTTTCGGAGCGGCGATTAGGGAATTGTTTGCACGCACACGCCAGCTGGGTTCACTTTGCCCTGCCAGAACACCACTAAACACAGATAACTCATCGTATCTGGCCGTGGTGGCCTCGCAGGGTCTGGGATGAGGAGGGGTCCGGGTGGGCTCTTTTGCTCATGACACATATTTGATGCTTGACTGCATGTTGACCCCTCCAAAATCAACACGCTTTCGCCCAGAGACGTCTGAGAGCTGACGTCTCCAATGAGCTGGACAACCCTGTCTGCTTTTGGCTCGTCCTCCACACGCCACACACCCATAAAGCAGGCTAGAAAGGAAGCCCGCTTGGGTTAAATCTGTCTGTGGCTTTTTGGAGACGTCCCACTCTCGCAAGAGACTAAAACCAGACCCGAATTACAAAACAAACACAGACGCAGCGAGTAATGCAGCTTTAGGGAAGAGAAGTAGCCTCACTGATAGATGTTTAAGGGGATAATATACAGTCATTATCACAAAAATAAACCTTGCCATGAAGGGGTTTATTTTACAATAATGACCGACTTAACTGTACATTATCTTGAATACTCAATTTGTATGAACTTGTCTTTGAATTTAACTAAGCAAACTGACACAGTTTTGAGAGAACTTAATAGCCAAACACAACGAGCATTGTGATACCGTATGCAAATTCATTTTAAAGGGGGCCTATAATCTTACATAAAGATGTAATATAAGTTTCTGGTGTTCCCAGAATGTGTCTGTGAAGTTTCAGCTCAAATACCCCACTGATCGTTTATTATAGTTTGTCAAATTTGCCCTTATTTGGGTGTGAGCAAAAACACAGCATTTTGTGTGTGTCCCTTTAAATGCAAATGAGCGGCTGATCCCGGCCCGCTTTCCAGAAGAGGGCGGAGCTTTAACAGCTGACGCTTCGGTTGTTCAACAACAACAAAGCTGGAGAATCTCACGCAACCAAAATGAGGATTGTCAGTAACGGCCTTACATTGTTCAAACCGGATTCGACACTGATGGAGAGACTCAGGAAGAAGTTACAACTTTTAGACATTTCTGAACGGTTAGTGGATAAATTTATGTAGTTCATGTGGAGTTGATTCAACTCATTGACCAGCATGTGCCGTCATGTTAATCTTTTGTGCAAATCCAGCGTTGAATTAACACTTGTTCGTTACGCAGTCTGGCATAAAATGACAGCGTGACAACAATACTCTACTTCCACAACCCTTCCTCTTCTCTAAAGCAGCCCAACATGGCCTCGCCCCCTTTGTTGTGTGTTCCCGGGGGCGTCTTTTATGTAAATTTTGGGGTTTGTGATGTCACTAACCCAGGAAGAAGCTCGTTGTAGTCCCTACCAGCCGTTTGTTGTAGTCCTTATGCTTCGTTTATGCTCAAACAGCAACATTACACACTGACTAAAGTTTAAAAAAGTGAAATCATATTTAATAATGTATTTTCCCCCATACTTTTTAACCAAGAGTATGTAATATATTTTTTCTATACAATCTACACATGTCACTATAATTCAGTTATTCTGCACACTGGCCACGTTAATAAAGCTTTGCCGGTTGTTTTTGGTCAGTGGCCACTAAATTGATTCAAAATGTTGAAAGCAATTAGTTAAATGCATTAAAAATCAATTTAGAAGATAATCAAGGCATGTTTTCCATCAACCAAGTGTATGAATTTTTTTTCTTGCAATGTAACAATACAAAGCAACAAACAACATTTACAAACGAAATGTGCATTAAAACTATGCTATTCACGTAATATGTCTTAGATTTATTAATTCAATTATTCAACACATTGGCCACAACTGTGCAAGTTTTGCTCTGTTTTTCATCACTGGCCATCAATTCAGCGACGTTTCATTCATGCTGTTCATGCTGAGCATTAAAACCATTGTGATATTCACACAATTGGTCTTTGATTTAATACAGCACTTTGAAGTGCATTATAATTCAATTATTCTGGAGCCTTGCCACGCTGATGTAAGGTTTGCTCTGTTTTTGGTCAGTGGCCGCATAAATGGAGGCTGCAGGAGAATTAAGGCTTTTACTGAATATAAAAGGTCCAGACGGGGCACTAAGAGGCGTACAATCTAAGAATAAACACACACAAACACACACTTCTCTCTGAATGACTCACTCAAATACTCCATTTTAAACGGCCAGTCTCCACTAGAGCAATCAATCGATCAATACTCAGCCCAGTGATGTCATCATCAGACTCCCACGATGACCTAATCTGGATAGAGACCCTTTTAGAAAATCCGTTTGCCAAGGGGTCTGTTCCTAAACATAAAGCTGTTCCTGTATGACAATGAAAATGTTCCCCTCGGAATTGTGACACTGTATGTGTCTGAGAATACAGCCTTTACTAACAGTGGATGTTGTTCCAAATTAGCGAGATAATGTGTTTCTCTCATTATGTTGGTCTCCACGGCAGATGAGGGTTGTGCCCCTCTCAGCTGGTACCTTCTGGCAAATGTGTCAAGGTCAATAATGCAGTCCACTCGTGCAAAAACACACACCAACCGTCAGTAGGGCTGGCCAATATATGGTAATTTAAAGCACTAGTGTAGCCAGGAATCAGAGAAAATCAGGTGGGCCTAGCCTAAAATGCATCATCAAAATGATCTAACACAACTACACCTGCTTAAAAACACCGCCTGTGTGTCATCATAACGATAAAAACAACATTAGCATGGTGGCCACACCACATACTCGCGCATCTGACAGACACAACATCATGAAATCAGCAGGACAGTCGTGGACAGTATGTAAAATCAATGCTTGGACATATGGCTCAGCGGCCACATAAACCACATAATAAATAAGAGTGACTAGGCTACTACTAGTAAATTATGATTAATTCATTTTCATTATTGCACATTTGATTGTATTAATTAGCCTAAGACTTGGCTGGGTGTACCAGCGCTGTTCAGCACCTTACCGCTCCAGATTGATGGCCCCTGAGCATCTTAATTGACCCTTCGCAAACAGTTTGATTGACAGGTGATCTGACCAATCATAACCCCGAATCCGCCATTTTGTCTGACAAAGCAGTCAGGAAAGTTAGCAGATTAACGTTGGTGAACTTGAAAAATTGTGTGTACTCACGTCTTTCCGCGCTTGAAACAACATTCCTTCTGATGTTCATTCATGTTTATTTGATGCTATAAATGAACTAGTATGAAGAGATGATCTTGAAGGAGCTACAGTGATCTGTCACGACACATTAAAGAGACACTATACGCTATTTATTGATTAAACTTCTTTAAAAAAATTACAATATTTTAAATATGAAACTGTTTCATATGTCTGTCGACGTGTTGTCAGCATCCTCTGATGTATTTTTCACTGCATGAGAACATGATGTGTGGCGTGAGAGTGCATGGCTTGTCGGACATAGCAACAGTAACTAAAGGGGGCGGGTCTTTGCGAAGGGTCAATTCTGTTCCTCCTGCGGCCGCCCATGACATCTTTTTGACACAAACTTTAGTAATTCGCTCTGTTTCATTTTAGATTAACATACCTAAGTGCAAGTCTCAGGTTTCTATGGGAACCGGATCCTCTAACTGCAGCTGCAGTGATGCAATGATTTTGTCAATCAGCGATTGGCTCTTTTACTTAGAAGGCGGGACGTATTCTGCCATCTTGCGAGTTGCAGTTTCGCCTATTCACCGTCTTTTTATATCAATAGTCTTTGATCTGACTGTGACTACTACTCACAAACTTCTCATCATCATATGGCAAAAAAGAATCAAGAAACAATACGATTTATTTTTATAGGTCAAGTATTGTGATAATTGTAACAGAATTCACTTAGAGTCTACCTTGTGAGGCAACTGACTGGATGGGCCCAGGCCCACTCGTTTTTAAGCCTCTTCATGAAATTCATACATATCATTAAATGGCGCAAACTCTGCCAAATGTTTTTGTTTTTTTGTCTTGTAAAAGTGTCAGATGTTGACTCTGTGCAGGTGTTGTTCAAACTTCAAACTGTTCTTGTTAATTCTGGATTGGTTGGACAGAGCTGCCTGTGTCTTGATATAAACAAACCCTGATCTTCTTTTGTCTAGTTTTCAGTATTGTAGTCGGGTTTGTGTGGGTAAACGGAGCCCGGCCCTGCTAGAGGTTGTGAAGTCAGCTAGTCACTTAGCCAGAAGCAAACATGTCTCTGCTGGTTCAGCATCTCGACCTATAGCAGCACTAATGTGTGTTACTTTGAACCGTCTGATCTGTTGTGGGGAAAATATCAAATTGAACAGCACTGTATGTATGCTTGTATGTCTGTCTGTGTGTATGTATATATAAAATTGTATTTTTTAAAATTATATGTGTATGTATGTGTGTGTGTGTGTGTGTGTGTGTGTGTACTGTATATATATATATATATATATATATATATATATTGTTTTTTTCTATTGTATCTTAGTTTAATTTGTTTAATTATATTATATATATATATATAATGAATTAATATATATGTGAATATATATATATATATATATACATTTAATTATTTTAATTTACTTTTATAGTTGTATTTATATTATAAACTTTAAACTTAATTTTATATATATATATATATATATATGTGTGTGTATGTATATATAAAATTGTATTTTTATATACATATATCTACCTATTTTATTTTTTTTTCTATTGTATCTTAGTTTAATTTGTCTTATTAATTATATCTATAAAATTAATTATATATATATATATATATATATAAATATATATATCTGTATATTAAAATTATATATAATTTTAGATTTTTTTTCTATTGTAACTTAGTTAAATTTTTACTAATTATTGTTTTATTATATTATATTGTTTTATTTATTATATTATATACACTTAAATAATATTATATATGTATACATATAATGTGTATATGTGTAACAATTATTTATATATATATATATATATATATATATATATATATATATATTATAAACTTTATTTTAATTATTCGTTTTTATTTCTTTTTGATTTTTTTTTATAGTATTACTGCTTGAGATTTAAATTATATAATATTTTGAATATATCTTTAAATGATCAAATGGCTTTTCCATAAAACACAATATTCAGTGTAGTGTGGGCTTTTATCTAAACTTGTTGTCGTTAAACCATATTGCCTTTGTCTTCACTTTGTAAGTCAGACAGAACAGGGTTTGTAAATGTGGGGCCGGCCCCCACAGCGGTTGCCATGGTTACAGGCCCGGGGGGCAACATGCGCATCCATCCTGGGAGTGCCATGTGCAGCGAGCTGGCATGGTCGAGGGTGAGGGAGAGAGTGGGAGAGCAGCTGTCCTCCACGCCAGTGCTTCCATCCAGGAAACGCATCAGGAGGTCAGACAGCTGCAGTGGTGCTGGGGGCGTGGCCATACTGTCAGCCTTCGTCTCATGAGCTCACCGCATTCTCTGCAAAAAAAGTCCAGATGAAGTTCATCAAGTTGTGAGACATTATATAAGCTGGCCCTGGGTTTGTTGTCAGGGCAGGAATCCCAGAATGAGCAAATGTTTTTGTAGGGATAAAAACAGACTTTATTTCGAAGCAGGTTATACAAAGAATGAACAAAAACTATACTCAACTGTGCAATTCATAACAGTGTCTGAAATGTATACTAGCGCATGATGGAGCAATGCTAACTGCATTTTTACGTTTTCAGAAGAAGTGTTTGCCTTTGTCCAAGATACAGCGGTTGTGGGTGTTTGCCAGGTTGTGCTGTGTGATTGCTAAGGTATTTAGAGTTGCTTTTAGTGCATTGCTGTTCGGATACTGGGCTGCCAGCTCTCCTCTAATGTAAGTTTAGGAGACGCATTTGTCTGTTCTCCACGTTTTTGTCTGCCAAACAAGTCAGTTTCTTATGTTAATGCCAATTATTTCACACCTGGCAGTTGTTTTTTGTGTGTGTGCGTCTTGCAATGCATATTTTAGGATAAAATGTAAAAATTATTTTATATACATATATATATATATATATATATATATGTATTTCGTTACATTACTCAAGTTTAGTAACTTAATCTAAATACTTTAGAATACTTTGGAATACTAATAAGTATGGAATAAACACAAAAAAGGTAATTGCAAGTTTTTATCTCACAATTCTGACTTTTTCCCTCAGAATTGCTTGATATAAAGTTGCAGTTGTGAGTTATAAAGTCAGAATTATGAGAAATAAACTCGCAATATTGAGAAAAGTCAGAATTGTGAGCTATAAACTCATGCTAAATTCACAATTGCAAGAAAAAAAGTCAGTATTGCTAGTTTATATCTCCTAATTCTGACTTTATAACTTGCAATTGTGAGTTTAAATCTCGCAATTCTGAGAAAAAGAAGTCAGAATTGTGAAATGCAAACTCACAATTGTGAGGGTAAAAAACAAATTGTGAGAAAAAGTTGCAGTGACCAGTGAAATAATCGTACAATAATTGTTTTATGGCAGGATGTGACAGTGCATCTCCAGTCTTTCTTTCTTTCTGATACACTTGTACCGCCACAGCTCAGGAACCACAAGAGAGAGGAAGAACAATAGGGGCAGCATCCATTAACCGATCGTATGTGACACAAGTGTGTGTGTGTGTGTGTGTGTTTGTACTCAAGGCACAATTGCTTCTGCTCTAAATGGAGAGCACGTGCATCACTGCAGCCTCTCTTAAACGCGTCACAGAGCTCAGCGAGAGATTAGCTGACTGTGTAATAGTCCGAAATATTTCAGTTAAATATTAACTTAAAGCCTGAGGCTTTAAAACGCCCGCAGAGTTCAGAGGAAAAGCCTTTCTTACACATGAAGTCTGCATGATGGAAAGAGGGAGGAGATTGGTTTGTTGTCTTGGTCATCAGAATGACCATAATTGAAAGATTAAAAGACTTAAACTGTTGAAGCTACTACCATTTGGGTTGTTTTTACATGTTGGAGCTACCTTAAAATAGCAAATTTAGTTTGACAAAAATGTTTTTTGCTAAACTCAAACAATTGACCCTTCGCCGGCAGTTTGATTGACAGGCGATCTAACCAATCATAACCCCGAATCCGCCATTTTGTCCAACAACGCAGTCAGGGGAGTTAGTAGATTAACGTTGGAAAAATTCACGTCTTTCCGCGCTTGAAACAACATTCCTTCTGATGTTCATTCATGTTTATTTGATGCTATAAATGAACTAGTATGAAGAGATGATCTTGAAGGAGCTACAGCGATTTGTCACGACACATTAAAGAGACACTATACGCTATTTATTGTTTAAACTTCTTTAAAAAATTACAATATTTGAAATTTGAAGCTTTTTTTCATATCAAAAGTAACCTGCTCTGTCTTGTCTGTCGATACGTTGTCAGTGTCCTCTTTGCTCCATGATGTATTTTTCACTGCGTGAGAACATGATGTGTGGTGTGAGAGCGGCATGGCTTGTCGGACATAGCAACAGTAACTAAAGGGGGCGGGTCTTTGCGAACGGTCAGTTGCTGCAGCCCTATTCACATATTTCATACTAGCTGGTTTAGGTTCATACTTGCTAGTGTAACCCCTCTAAGTGAGTCTTACTCGACCCGCTCTGAGCAGGCCTTAAACCCGGGTCTTCCGGCATGGGAGTTGGACGCTCTAACAAGGAGGCTAAAGGCTGCAAACTCTAGTGTCTGTCACCAGTGCATCTCTTGAGGTCAGAGGAGTGAGGTTTACTCGCACAGCAACTACTAGCTGACCTCAGTTACACTCACCCCCCTAAACCCCACTCCCATCTGGGTCACGGCACCAATGTAAGTCCTACACCCAGGTCCTTCTCGACCTGCTCCGAGCAGGCCTCAAACCCGGGTCTTCCGGCATGGGAGTTGGACGCTCTAACAAGGAGACTAAAGGCGGTTTACTCGCCTTTCCTCGCCTTTACCTCCGTTACACTCACCCCCCTAAACCCCACTCCCATCCGGGTCACGGCACCAATGTAACTCCTTTTTGCGTAGCAGTTTCAGCCATGTTTTCCCCCCTACTTTTTATTTTTTTTACAACTGGAAGTCTGCTTCTTCTCTTGTGCAAGGATTTGTGAGTAATATTAGCTTTAAAAAGCACATACTTTAAAATTCCACTGGTACAAGAACTGTTCAGGTGCTTTTGGCTTAATGTTATTTAATTGTTTACATACATTAAATTGTACATTCAATTGTTTACGGTGTGCATTTTATGCTACATATTTTGTTACATGACCACACTACATGTGTCACATGACCTCATTATGTTGCCGCAAATGGTGTCCAGTTATCATCTTCTGGATTAAAATGGTTATTTTGGGTTTTTAATTTCAGTTTTATGGTAAACATCTAGTCCAGTTAAATAATTATTTTTATATAAAGCATGTTAAAAATCAGTTTCAACAATACAAATGAAAAATGCATTGTGGGATAGAGTTTTGCCTGCAGTATGCTCTGTTGGTTTCTCCCAAGGTTTTTTTCTCCATTTTGTTGGAGTTTTGTTTCCTTGCCGCTGTTGCCTTTGGCTTGCTTAGTTGGGGACAGTTGCTTGATATTCAGTAGTGTTTTTAGTTTGCCTGCACTGGCGTCGTTGTATGCGAACTGAGCTGAGCTGGACGATTACATCACTGTTTTCTCCAGTGCTGATATGCATAAATGAACTAGATTAATAACTACTGATCTTTGCAACGGAATGAATCAATAATATATAGAATAAGCTGGACAATGACACCATTTTCTTTAAGAGCTGCTGTGCAGCCAAAAATTATTTGCCAATTATTACTGTAAAGCTGCTTTGCCACAATTTGCATTGTAAAAAGCGCTATATAAGTAAAGGTAACTTGACTTGACTTGTATACAATACATTGAAGCAAATGTAGTTGCCTTCTGGGTATTCAATGTGCACAGTATGCATACTATATACTGCAGATATGGTAAGTTTTGAATGGGAGTATGAAATTTCAATTCTCGCAAACAATTTAGAGCGAATACGAGGGAATGAAATATAGATCCTATGAAATCTGCTGATAATCTGTTGCTTTCTGTGTCATTCATCAAGATACAGTTGTCGAGCCAAAATAATTCACGTCATCGTCTCTTTTGTGTTCCAGGGCAAATATCGATGAGGTGGAGACGGAGGTGGTGGAGATCGAAGCCAAGCTCGATAAGGTAAGATGCTTTAAAGCCTTCACTTGACCTTCTAACCCCATCAGATCGCATTTTAGGGCACGCTTTTGTAAATCACGGCTCATTCCTTTGTTAGAAATCAGAGCTAATACCCTCCAAGATCTCTGTAGCCAAACACTGACACCAGACGCTTCTACAACAAGGTCAAACGATCAACCTCAGGCTTTACGGATCATCACTACAGTATGTGCAATGTTGGTGCAAATCCAGCCGAGAAAGCAGTGTGGTTTATCATTAGAGAGCAGAAAGAGCGTGTGTAGAGAGATATTTGTGGTTTATCTCACAGAGTTTAATGGAGCGTTCTGGATTAATGTATAGTGATGGTAATCCTGTTTAAATGCTGTAAAGATGGCTGGACCTTATTGACGGGAAGATCTAATACTGTAATACTAAAGTCTAGTCTAATGCTCTCAATAAACTAGCCTTTGGGCAATTGACATTTTATTTTGCATATAGTTTTTCTGATCATTTTGTAGTAATTTAATATTAATTATGCTTGCTTTATATTATTAAATTGAGCTCATATTTTTAAAAAAAATTATGGCAAGTAATGCTGACGAGTTTATCTAACAATATATATATATTCCCTTATACAATCATACACACATTAAATATGAAAAAAATGTATTTCTGAAAAAAGATCATGTTCATGTTATTTGTCAGCTACCCAGTACCCACACATATGCACATGCACACATAGTTGGTTTGCTTGAGAAGATGAAATAATCCTTGAGGAAGAAATCTTCTTCTCACAGATGTCAATGAAGCACATATGTTTCTCTAAAGCTTGTGAGCTCCATCTGTTCATGAAGACCTTGAGTGACGGCTGTCAATCCAGATTACACCTGTGTCACTCTTAGAGGTTTATTTAGTATGTATGTATGTATATTTATTTATTTATTGTTTATTTTTATCTATTAATTATTTTTATTTATTTATTGTTTTTTTATTTAATTATTATTTATTTTCATTATTATTTTATTTATTATTTATATTTTATGTATTTATTATTTATATTTTTACTTATATATATATATATATATATATATATATTCATTATTTATTTGTTTATTTAATATAGAATTGTATAATTAAATATAATGTTTATTTATTTATTATTTATCATATGTATATATATTTTTATTTATATATTATGTATTTTATTTATCATTTTTATTTCTTATTATTTATTTTTTATTATTTGTTTATTTATTGTTCAAAATTTTAAAACAAAGTACAAAATCTTAGAAATATTTAATATTAATAAGAAATATGTAATTTTTCATTTAAAGTTTATTCTAATATAACTACCTCTTTTGATTTGGCTAAATTAGTGCTTATTCATGCTAAAACTATTAAGCAAACAACAGTCTGGATCATTACAGTCTGCGGTGAAGCTGCTATTTTGCTGAGCTTGATGAAATAATCAAAAGTTGCATGTTGTTGTAATTAAAATGCATGGAAACACCAAACAACAACAAACAGTTGAACCGAACGCATGAGAGAAAACCATTTCATATAAAAATGAATAACACCCGCGAATGAGACCATTACACACTCATACTCATGCGTACATATACACTCATTTTTAGGAAACTAACATTTGAATTCTTATTCACAAACTGAACAACATTTGGATCTATTTTTGCATGATCATTTCTTGTTAGTTCTTGCGTCTGGCTGTTCCGACGTCGAGTCTGTGGGTCTGTTCAGCAGCTGTGTAGAACAAAACCTCTCTGTGTTTGTTAGTTTGACTCACGAGGAGAGTGTGGGAAATTAAGAGACTTTCCCAAGCCGATATTGTCAAGTTTTCAGGGTGCGTGTGTGGACGTAATCGAAACAACACCTGAGGGAAGAAAGAGGAAGATAAAATACAGAAGAAATTAACGATTCGGAAAAAAAGGGAACTAAACTTTGTTCTCTGGTTCGTGTCAGACTCCTTACGCTGGGACAGACACATGGAGCCCATCTGAGAATGTGTCCCATCAGGCATAAAACAAACACACAACCACATGTGAAAGCTTTCCACGGAGCCGGGGGATTTGCGGCATGTGCGAAAGTGGGAAATTTTTGCCTTGGCCTTTACATGTGGGATCTAGTAATTGGCACATTAGTGAGGAGAATTACTGCACAGATGAGACCGCACCTGTTGTGTCTGTGTTCGTGCGATTTCAAGAAATGCGTTAAGGCCCGTTCACACTCGAGAACAAAAACTATCACGATAAAGATATAGTTTAAAAAATGGTTGTGAATGTAAACGAATAGCAGTCTACACCACAAATGTAACGATACGGCACAGAAGGATTTTTTCCAGCTGATGAATCATAAAACAATGCCAGCCAATCAGAATCCTTCCTTCTTGGAAGAGCTCGAGCGTTTGAAGTGACATAAACTGCAGCACGAATAAACAGAACAATATTGTTCGCTGGTGTGGACGCTAATATAGTTATCCTGAACGGGCCTTTAAAGTCAACTTAATGTTTATGTACACATGCAGGGCCGTCCCAAGAACGGGGCACAGTGCGAGTTAGCCGAACGTTAGTTGCACTAGTTGCAGGATGGCCGTGTGTTCATGTACCGCATGGATAATAACTTTGAGTCAAGTGTGATTACAGTAATGCAGTTTTGTTACTGAAGAATTAATATGAATGCTTTTGTAATGAACCAGTTTGTGTGTTTGAACAAATCTTTGAAGTGAACGAATCATTCATGTTTCCACCTGTATATTAAAATGTTGATCAAATTATGATGTGACATTTCAGCCTGATTAATAACATCTAAAAAAGACGCTCGCCTACTGCCGTCACAAAGTAACCTTCCGAACGAGTCACTGAATGAATCGGTGAACGAATCTTCTGATTCAAAAGATCAAAATCCCCACCATTAATGAGACAAAAATACTAAACTAAATAATTCGAACAAAATATTAACTTCTATAAGTATTAGCCATAAACTTTCAAATATTACTAATTTAATATTAACACAATTTAAAATAAATTAACTAAAAAGGATGCAAAAACTATGGAAGCCCGTTTCCGCCACTGAAAAAAAAAAAATTATTGCGACTTTTTATCTCAGAATTTTGACTTTTTTTTCTCAGAATTATGATTTTATATCTCACAATTCCGAGAAAAAAAGTCAGAATTCTGAGATAAAAAGTCACAATAATCTTTTTTTTCAGTGGCGGAAACGGGCTTCCATAGAAAATAATATTTTATAAAAAAAAAATAGTAATAGATATATTTAGGATTTTCTTTCATATAATTATGCAGTAAACATAATGTCACACTCAACATTGTGAATATTTCATTAAACAGTTGTTATGCTGTAAAATATCAAGAGCTTTTAATATTCTGCTCTGCCAGCACAGTTGAGGTTATGATTTTATGAAGTCTTAAAATTTTCTGCTGATTCACTAAAACACATTATGCATGGGTGGTTTATTGTGTCTTATGTTAACCTCGTTCTCTCTCTGTTTTTCTTTAACAGCTGGTGAAGCTGTGTGGTGGTATGATTGAAGCTGGGAAAGCATACGTCACCGCCAACAAGCTCTTTATCAACGGCATCCGTGACCTATCCCAGCAGTGCAAGAAGGACCAGATGATATCGGTAATATTCAGGGCTGGAAATGGGGGTGGGGGGATGTAGAGGATTAGAGGAAATGTAGAGGATTTCTATCTTTAATCGACGACTTAATAACCTCCAAATGCTAAACATAAATATAGTGGGATTTTCCACATCTATGGTTTATGGTTTACGTCCATAACTAGTAAATCTCGGCCATTTCCAATAATATTTGATTATATACATGTCACACACTTGCGCTCTCTCTCTCAGTTCTGATTACGAATGAGAATCACAGTAATCTGACTCCTAACAATTCCATTAATGACTCTTTTAGAACCTTTATGGATGTTATTGGTAACTTCATACTACACAAAACACTGCACAAAAACAATAATATTTATATTATATACAATCATAGTATTATTTTTAACCTTTTTATTTTATTTGTTTATTTTATTTTTATTTTATTATATATTACATTTAAGTTTTTTTAAAATGTATTATATATTACAGTTATTTATATTATTTTTATGTTATTATACACTACATTTAGTTATTTTATTTTATTTTATTATATATCAAATTTATTTATTTTATTTATGATTTAATTTATATTTATTTTTAATACATTTATAAATTTAAATTTAAAATATTTATTTTATATTTATTAATTTATATTTATTTATAATTTATTTATTTTTATTATATATTACATTTAGTTTTTTTAATTTATTATATATTACAGTTATTTATATTATTTTTATGTTATTATATACTACATTTAGTTATTTTATTTTTATTTTATTATATATCAAATTTATTTATTTTATTTATGATTTAATTTATATTTATTTTAATATATTTATAAATTTAAATTTAATATATTTATTTTATATTTATTAATTTATATTTATTTATAATTTATTTATTTATATTTTATTATATATTACATTTAGTTTTTTATTTATTTTTATTTATTATTATATAATTTTATTGTTTATATATATATATATATATATATATATAATTACTTGTATTGTTTATTTTTTATGTATTATTATATTTTTTAAAGTACTGTAAAAATTCAGAATCTTCCAAATTTGTAACTGTCTGATTCAATGAGTGAGTCGTTAGGCTGATTCAGAGTCTTTTTGACCGATTTGTTAAAAAGAACCGTCTCACAAGAGCCATTCATTCATGAATCAGACCTTACTGTGTGAAACCAGTGAGGAAAGTTAAAGTCTATATAGTATTTTTTGCAGCTCAATATTTCTTTCTCATCTCATTCTTTTGCCGAGGCACTTGAGATAAACAACGTAGACGTTCAAGAACTGTTAATAGAACTGCACACCACAAATCTTTCAATTGCTTATTTTTTTTCCCCTATATTCTCAACCCTACACACAAGTCTGCTTTTAATTGTGAGCTCTTTTCTGGCAGGCTCGCTGACATGAGGGCGTCAGGCTGCTGTTTTGAGTGTCTCAGACACTCATTGACCTTGATTAGACATGGATTCAGTCAAACAGAAGCAGGCCGGGGCTCCTGTGCTCTGGCCTTTCTCTGTCAGTAGTGCCAGTAGGGTTAGACTCATTGCCACCATCTGTAAATGCTATTAAGAGTCTTTTTGGCTTCTCTTCCCTTGTACCCAGCTGACTAATGTTGAGCATCTTATTAAAACCTGCTGCTATTTGCATTTTCCACTGTAAAAACATCAAGTCAGTCCCACAATTACATTTCCATTTCGACAAAAGCCTGTTTCGCTCTCAGCAGGGCTAGTTTTCCTTGTCGGAAGAACTCTGCGCGGACCAGAATAGTAATCGTTGATGATACAAGAATAAATATGCGATTGTATTTCGAGTATAACTCGATTAATTTTGATCATAACATCTTGGAAATTAAACAATTGAATTATGAGGATTGTGAACTGTTCTTGTATTTTTACAGGACTGCCTG
Organism: Zacco platypus; assembly: GCA_038088235.1. NCBI lineage: Eukaryota > Metazoa > Chordata > Actinopteri > Cypriniformes > Xenocyprididae > Zacco > Zacco platypus. The sequence goes on from CM076067.1 coordinate 11,265,680, forward strand.
GAAAAATGTGGCGAGAGTTTGCAGGAGATCGTCAACTACCACATGGTGCGTCTCGTGTTTTTCTCTTTTCTTTCTCCTCATATGAATGACTGTGGGACAGATCCACTGGGACCACCTTATGGTATCATCATATTATGAAATGTTAATGTGTTCCCCCTCATGTGTCGCTCTGTTCTAGTAAAGCTGCCCTGGTTGTGATGTGTTTGAATGATTTAACATGCTATGAGCATCAATTGAATCATGGATGATCCTCGTTTTGCAGCGTGTTGCATGTAAATCATATATGATGCTCTCTCTGTTGTTGTGAGCGTCTTTTCTGGTCATCAGAGACAATATCTAGAGCGGTGGTTCGCAGCTGCTTTCGCTTCAGGACCTACATTTTGCTTTTGACATAAAGTGGTGACGCAAAACAGCAACAGAATTGTGCTAAAGCGATCAGAAATGTCCTTGGGATCAGATGCTAACTTATATTAATATTGTAGTTTCTGGATGAAAGTGTGTCACACAACCTGTTTATGTTGGCATCGGTCTAATTTGACTTCTACTGTACCAAGTAACAGAATATCATATTGGTGTAAGTAGATGCACAGCCCTTGACAACAAAAGCAAAACATTTTCATGTTCCTTTTAAAAAAGTGAAAAAGACTATTTTCTATCATCATCATACATATATAATAAATATATTAATGATTGCATATTTATGATGATATATGTTAATTAATTTTATAATTTTTATTTTAATTTTAATTTATTTTAATTTTATATATATATATACAGTACATGTGTGTGTGTGTGTATATATTTATAATATACTTATATTTATATTTTGACTATGTATATACAATTTATAATATATATATATATATATATATATAATGTCATTTTAATATATTGACATTTTGTTAGATATATAAATTTTATATTCATATATAATATATTCATTATGTTGTATTATATATATTTATTTTGTTTAATTTTCATATATTTATATTTTTTATTAGATGTATATACAATTTATATATATATATATATAAATGTATAAATTGTATATACATCTAGTAAAAAATATAAATATATGAAAATGTTCCTTAAATATACATAAATATACAATTTATATATATATATATATATATAAATGTATAAATTGTATATACATCTAGTAAAAAATATAAATATATGAAAATTAAACAAAATAAATATATATATGGCTGTCAAGCGATTAAAATTTTTAATTAATTACATGATGTGGCGATTTATTAATCGAATTAATCGCACATTAAATTTGGTTAAGTTATTACTCCCAAAAGATAATTTAAAGTCACTATTGTGTAAAGAATCAAATAGACTATACAAAAAATAGCTTCAGCAAGTTTATTACAATTTATTACACTTGAACCTTTGGGCCATGAGGGTGATTAAATGATGACTAAATTTTCATATTTTTTCTTTGCTGAATCTGTAAAGACAGTGAAGAATGGTGTGGAACAATTAATTAGGCTGACTAATAATCTCTTGTTTTCCTTGTGAAAGGTCAAACCGCATGTGTTGCCGTTGGAAGTGACTATTGTTCGTTTCTAACACCCATTTGCTCGTTCTATAAGCGTATTATTTTCCAGCTCTCGGTGAGGTGCTCAAACTGACCCATGCACCCCAGGCCCTCTCTCTGTTAACCCACTGAGCGTTTGATGTGCTCTTTGAGAAGAGTGCATCGGGTCTTTAGAGAGGGACTGTTTAGAGGCCAGCAGTGCCACATGGGGAAATGACATCACAAACGAGGTCAATGGGCAGGGTCATCAGAGGTCTGTTATGATGGTGTGTGTGTTTTGGGCAGCACCTGAGCAGTGTGTGCAGTGAGGGATAAACATGAACGCTTGAGGGTCACTTATATAAATGGATGCAGAAAGACAAACACATGCCTCAGTGCACAAAAGCACTTACAGTGAGACAACATGCGTGTAACAACCCTCCATTAATGCAGTATCATCTCTACCCCCCCTCGAAAATAATAAATAAATAATAAAAATATAAAATCTTACATAGCTTTTGCTTAACCCAACTGCGTTAGGTCATAGTCAAATATGTTCTTTATCATACAGCAGTCATAAATGCAGATTATAAACTTTTAATTTAGTTTCTTTTTCTAATTTTCAAGTTTTCTTTCTTCTATTTATTTATTTATTTAGTATTTATTTATTTATGGTAAATATATTTTATTAATAAAAATTAAAAGCTGTAATTGAGAAATACAGTATTGCAATATGAAAAAATGATGGTAACGTTAATGTAAAAAGTCTATTTTATTATTACTTATTTTAAAATAGAGCTAAATATTTTTTGTCCATACTGAACAGACATTATTACAAAATGTATTTATACATTTACACTTTTAAATAATGCATATTTTGTTATTTAAACAGTAAATGTGTAACGTCATTTATATTATTAATATAATTAATATAAATATATTAATATATATATATATATATATATATATATATATATAAATATTATATTTATTATATATTAATATAATACTTATCACTATTTAAATAAAGAGATCTAAACATTTTTGTCCATTCTGAACAGCCATCCATTATAGCAATTTATTTATAGATTAAATTCTTTGCATATTGTTAGAAAAGTCGTGTTCGTGTTCCTGAATGGTGTGACTTTCTGCGTTGGAACACAGATAATGTAATTAACGGGATTTACCTGACTTCTGGACAACTTGTATATTAAGAGATGGGAACGAAATGATTCAAACTGGAAAGTCCACAATCATAAGACATGATGCAATAGTATGTGAAGATGAAGGTCTTAGAAAGAACGACGGATTCTAGGGAGTTTTTTGGAAAGTTATGTCACTTCCTATGTATGTCCCTACAATACCGGGATTGTATGGAAAGCGAAAAGGGATTGTAGAGTGAATAAAGTGCTTTTTTTGCATATTTGATGAGCCGCACGTTCTTACAGATTCACCTAAATCTTGCGCAGAGAGGAAAGCCGCTAAACCGTGTGACATATCAGTGTGGTTACTTGACATTTGGCATTGTGGGTACAGTTAACCTTTTGTTAGCTCTGTATACTGTTGTGTGTAGAGAGGAAATGCAGGGGAAATTCAGCACAGGAAGAGCACATGTGACAGTAAAGCCCAGTATGGATATTATTCAATGTAGCCACACACTCTTGACATTAGATGTTCACAATAACAATACAAGATCTGCAGAATGGGACACTAACCTATTACCATCAATATAAGAAATAACCATTCTTTTATCATAATTTATATTATTAATGCATTATTTCATCATGTATTCATTATATTTATAATAAATTATTAAATACTTATTTTACGATTTAATGTGTTTATATATATAGATATATATTTGTATATATGTGTATGTATATGCATGTATATATTTACGAACTTTTATGTTATATGCGGTTAATCACGATTAATTGATTTGACCGAAGTAATTGTATTATTTTAATATATCGAACTAATTTTATTATATTTGATTAACTTTACTATAAAAACATTATTATTAAATAAATTATTTAAATAATACTTATTTCATTATTTTTTAAAAAAGTATTCATATTGTACTAATTGTCTATTATCAAATATAAATACATCATACATTATATATATATATATATATATATATATTATAAATTTTATTATAAACAATGAAATATGTGTTGTTTGAACCATAAATAATTTATAATTATAAATTAATAATTTTTATATTTATAAAATTATAAATAATAATTTTTATATAATAATGTTTGCATTTATAATGCTGGTATCTGTGTGTGATCTCATACAGAGCCCAGATTAAATACTCCTTTTGCACTTGGCATTGTTTTAAACCTCAAAATGTCAGTCCATGGACCACACACTGGGGTGTTTCTCTCCCTTCCTGCCAAAGAGACCGGCTCTGCTGTGACTCTGTTACCCAAAACCTGCTGCTTCATTTAAAGCGAGTTTGGATGCAGGATAAGCCACTGACATCTATTAGAGCTCTGTTTAGTGATGAGCATTTCAAAAACAGAGTCTTGTGTTTTATAGAGGGATCTTTGTTGCCTAACGGTAGGGGAGGCTGTAAACCTTGACACGAGGCACAAAAGCATCGCCCTTCATCACCAAGCACCTTATTTAGGCCCTGCTGAAGTTTATGGCGCTATAAACCGACCCACACTAGAAAAGAGTGAAGTGAACCGATTAGTTTTAAATGTATTCATCTGGGGCGTTACAACAGATTCTGGGTTTACAGCCTTACTGATATTTCAGATCATTTTCCTGTTCGTGATATCGCAGTAAAATGTGGTAATGGGATTTTTCTTGTGCTGATGTAATCGATTAAATTTGTTTGGGATTATGTTTGCGTTATGGAGAGTAGGTCTTCAGGTCTTTTTTCCAGGAAAAGCTGGAAAAAAAATGACACTTGGTTGAATTTTTCACACAAATAAGTCTATTTATATATAAAAAAAAGTCTACTTATATTTAAAAAGTTTTTAAGTCTCTCTCTCTCTCTCGATATATATATATATATATATATGGGTAAAGACATTTTACTCCAAAAATAACCACTTAAAATGAGAAAATAAAGCCTTCCTTTTAAATGAATTCATTCTGGGTCTTGCATCTTGAAAATAGTAATCTTTTGCATTACATTTTAACATAATTTCAAGACCTTTTTCTACCTATTTTCTAGCTCTTTGTCTTATTGCCATTGCCATAAAGCGACCGATCACAGTTTTTACTTTGTTTTGATGAGTAATTTAAGGGCGAGTTTTTCTGAAATAGTTGGTACTACAATGATAGGTCGACATGAAAAATATAATCCAGTTATTTTAGTCTGAGACCATCTGTATATAAAAATGTCTTTCCAGATGAAATATATATTTCACAAACATAAAACTCTTTAGATTCTTTATGCATTCTTGCAGTCAAAAAGATTGTTCTGTAAATCAAGCTCTGAGGGTCCAGCGCTCTGGGATCATTAGTCTTTAGCTTCTGTGGTGATGTGGTTGTGACTAAACCACATCCTAAGTATTTTGCATCACCTCGCTTGTTTTTTTGTTGTTTCCTACACTCCCTCTTCTCTCTTTCTCCTCTTTCATGTCGCTCCCTCCCTGCCCGAGTGACCTATTTTTACTCCGCCGCTGCAGCATGGCATACGCGATCAGTTCAGACGTCCTTGCGCAGAGACTCGGGCTGAATCTCAATGAAGCGCAAGGGTGTGATGATGATGATGTGTGTTGGGAGGTCATACTCGCAGGGTTAAATCCTCTACAGCTCAGATTAAACAAATACGAGAGCGCCATCTAGTGTTGATAGTGAAGCATTACATGCAAAACTCACAAAAAGTGGCATTTTTCCTCCGGGTAATCAGTCATTTCTGAATGATTTTTGTGGGTTTTTGGTCTAACAATAGTCCTAAGTCTACTTCCTAAATCATAAGACAATGATTTGCTGATTTGCAATGATAAGGACTGATGTAAATGCCGTTGTTAAGCTTCATCTTCAGCTATCGCTGAGAATAGCCCTGTCTGATAAAGAGATAGTTATATTCATGTGTATTATTTTTTTGTTTTTCAGATCCTGTTTGATCAAGCTCAGAGATCAGTGAAGCAGCAGTTGCACAGTTTTGTGAAAGAGTGAGTGTACTGGACTATATTTGTGCAATAACATATTATGGTGTTACCCTGCTAAAGATCTTATATTTTACATGTTGATACAATATTAAACTTGTACTTTAAATGTCACTGTTACTGTAGGTATAGCTGCACTATATGGAGAAAAATCTCATTTAAAATGTCATGTTTTTTTTCTTTAATCTCTAGGTTTGCTGTGCTTTTACATGAAAAAGAATTAGGGTTGGGAATCGAAAATCGATTCCAATTCTGGAATCGGATGCTTAAAGGGTTTGTTCACCCAAAAATGAAAATTGTGTCATTAATTCCTCACCCTCATGTTGTTCTACACCTGTAAGACCTTCGTTCATCTTCAGAACACAAATTAAGATATTTTTGATGAAATCCGATGGTTCAGTGAGTCTCTATTGACATCAAGATAATGAACACTTTTTGATGTCCAGAAAGATACTAAAACATATTTAAAACAGTTCATGTGAGTACAGTGGTTCAACCGCAATATTATAAAGCGAAAATAATGACTTTTCAACAATATCTAGCGATGGCCAATTTCAAAACACTGCTTCGAAGCTTTATGAATCTTTTGTTACGAATCAGTGGTTCGGAGCGTCAAAGTCACGTGATTTCACTACACGATGCTTCGTTACGTCACAAGTGTTTCACAATTTCAGTAGTTCTCGTGATTTTGGCAGTTTTATATGCGAACCGAATCACTGATTCAAATCAAAAGATTCGTAAAGCTTCATGAAGCAGTGTTTTGAAATCAGCCATCACTAGATATTATTGAAAAGTCATTATTTTGTTTTTTTGCCACACAAAAAGTATTCTTGTCGCTTTATAATATTTAGGTTGAACCACTGTACTCACATGAACTGTTGAAATGCGAAATGTTTTTAGTATCTTTCTGAGCATCTGAAAGCGTTAATTGTCTTGCTGTTAATAGAGACTCAGTGAACCATCGGATTTCATCAAAAATATTTTCATTTGTGTTCAGAAGATGAACGAAGGTCTTATGGGTGTAGAATGACATGAGGGAGAGGAATTAATGACACAATTTTCATTTTTGGGTGAACTAACCCTTTAAGGTGAGGAATCGGATACTTATTATAAAATTAAAATTATTCCTCTTATCCATTCCTTTATGTGCGTCTTAATGTGATTTTAAACCATTCAAGTGCAAGAAGACTCACGTGCTGTTTTCTGTGCTGCGCACACATCCAAAACGTGCGTATGGAAAGCCGCCTCTCATACTACATAGTGCGCAATACTGAACTGAGTTCTCTTCCGCATCTTTTTGCTCTTGAACGGACAAATACACAGAAAAACACGTCAAAATATCCTCGTAAACACAGTCGGTTATGTCTTAAGGGAACTAACTGTTGACAAAGCTTTTAAAGTGACAGCAGCCTAATATTCTTGCTGCCGTCTCTATAATAACGGTAATCAAACAACAAAAGATACAGAAAAAATTCACTCACTGTTCTTGACTGAATAACAATTGTAATGTATATATATTATTTATAAAGTGCAGTGTTATTTTAAGTTTGATTACAGTTTCTGTACCTGGACACTTTATTTCAAACAAGTGTTTACTTGTGTTTAATAATGTTTGAAATTTATATTAGTTAGGCTTTTGGAATCGAAATTAAGAGTCGATAAACGGAATCAGAATCGCTAAAATTCAAACGATACCCAACCTTATATAGAATTGTGATTATATATGACTATAAAATAATAATAATAATAATAATAATAATAGCAATAATTACTGTTGTAATAATTCATTGTAAAGTAAAAAAATAGCATTTTAGAAAAAAATATAATATTAATTTCTATTTTACAGTACTGTAAAATTACATTACTAATATTTATGGCTGTCTAAATTTCTTCATTTTCAAACAACAAACCATCAGCCATTTATATATATATATATATATATATATATATATATATATGTATGTATGTGTTCGTGTTCAGAAATGCATTTTTTATTGCAAACATATTTTAAGTACCTGATTTTCTCTCCTTTAAAATGAAACGGATTTAGATAAGCAAATTAAACTCAGTGAGATCCCTCTGAAAGGTCAGGGATGTGGATGTGTCGCCCTGTGTTTTTATTTTTACTTCTGCAGATCACATGCTCATTGAGGAGGCTTTTTTCATTATTGCGCTTCCCGCAGGGTGATTATAAATAATGATCTGACTTTTGGAGCTCATTAATAATTAACGTGTCCTCGTGGAGGTTAATGGGATTCTTGAGAACAGGTTCCTATTCATTTATCAGAGGTGATCACTGATAATGCAGTAAGCGGAAGATTTATATGGTAAAGCTAATGGCATTTCAGGAAGATCACTGCGATATGAAGCTTTTATTAGATCCACCTGATCTGTCATGTGCGATTTTATCAGATAATATTAATATTTCAGAGATACTGTGTTAAAATGAGGACAATTCACCCTGACAGTGCTAGAATAGGAATGGCTCACCAAAAATGAAATTTCTCACTGAAAACCTCAGTGAGATCCCAAAAAACTTTTCATTTCCTTGGGATCAAACCTGAAGCCTCCATATCGGCAGTCCAGTTTCATATTCATTAGGTTACTACGAGCCAATCTTATGAATTTCTGTCTGTCTTTCAGTGATGTACGTAAATTCAAGGACACGAAGAAGCACTTTGACAAGGTGAGGGAGGATCTGGAGATAGCTCAGGTGAAGAACGCACAGGCACCTCGAAACAAACCCCACGAGGTGGAGGAAGCCACCAGCACCCTCAACTTCACCCGCAAGTGCTTCCGACACCTCGCGCTGGACTACGTGCTTCAGGTAGAAACTATATGTATTTATGTAACACTTTACGATATGGTATCATTTGTTAACATTAGTTAATGCATTAAAGTCGGCATGAAACGGGAGTTACAAAAGTCTGTTTTTCCTTATTGTGTCGTATATCAGAATAAAACAGCCTCGCAAACAAGAAAAAATGTAGGGCGGGACTTGATTTTGTCCATGGGGAATTGATTGGTTGGTTGTGGTTTGCTATTGGTGGATGTCATGTGAGTGACAGGTTGCCCCGCCCTCGCGTCAGGTCATCAGAGAAGAGGAGGGCGAGTTATTTTGATTTAAAGATTATGAGAGCATATGAATTTTAAGAAAATATTAATGTGCACGGATAAATCATTTGTAATAAACACTGCAATATTTAAAAAAAAAAGGTAGAATTGTCAGTTTTGATTTCATGATTACTTGAACTAACAATGAACAATATTGTTTACAGCATTTATTAACATCAGTTCGCAGTACATTAACTAATATTAACAGATACAACTTTTGATTTTAATAAATGTGGTTGTAATTGTAACTTAAATGGGTCATGAGATGAGACATTTACCTTGAGCTTTTGAAATATGAAATGATTGTGCTATTGGAACATTCTGCAAAACAAACAAACATTTATTATTTAACCAAACTCCAAAAACGGTTCGTTTGGATACATGTGGGATCTGTGATGTCACACAGTCAGAAATATATAAATAATATTCTATAAATTTCATGAGAGAACATATAAGAGTGTTTTATATAAATCTCTTTTCCCCCATGTAGATCAATGTCCTTCAAGCCAAAAAGAAATTTGAGATCTTAGATGCGGTAAGTGTCAGTGATGGATATTTTCCTAGTAGATATAAATGTATAACTTCTGGACTCTGCAGCATCTGAATGTGTCCTGTTTTCTGCAGATGTTGTCCTTCATGCATGCGCAGTACTCCCTATATCAGCAGGGCTACAACCTCCTGGATGAGATTGACCCCTACATGAAAAAACTGGCTGCTGAGGTGAGCAGTGTTCCCTCTGTGCACTATTGATTTCCCTCCGGAGAGCTGCTGGCCAGTTTGGCTGTATTGATTCAGTTTCAAATGAACAGGTTTGAAAAACGGTTGCAAAATTCATAATTAAAATTATATATAAAAATTTCTCTACATTTATAGTCCATTTAATCTATAGTCTATAATGGCATGTATTAAATTAGAAGTTTTGGATTAACAATTTATAAAGCTGTAGAAAATGTGAATTTTATAAAAATGATAAATATGTGTATTAATAAATATATTACTTAATTAACAAAATAATCAATTTAAAAAACGCCGGTCAGTCTCATCTCTTACCGATTCCGAGCCTATTTGTTTTGTTGCCAGTGGCATAGGCAATAACATCAGCTGCGCGTTCTTGCTCTTTTCTCTTCGACGGCGAAGTAACACACACCTGCCTCCTCTCACTCACTCCTCTCATTCACTCCAGTTATATAGTGCTTGTATTGCTCATAATTTTAGTAATTTACGCAGGTTTCGTGCTCATACCAAAAGCCAGACTCAAACAGCTTGTGAGTCACAAGTACCAAAATGAGGTCAAATAAATATGATTATTATGAAATATATAAAATTATGTCAAAATGCCCGTCTTGGTGAGTATTCAATTAAACACATCCAGTTTGGGATGGTTGAGAAAAAGAACGCATGCTTTGTAACAGTATGTTGGGTCCGTGCATAAACTCTTAAAGTGACAGTAGTCTAATATTCCTCATGTTAATCAACGCTCAAAAGACAAAGAAAATAACTCTCGGCTCTTGACTGAATAAGTTTTATAACTTTAATTGTAAGCATTAATCTGTATTTAATTTTTACAGTGAAATCTATCCAGTGTTCTGTTATATTTGATTACTTTAATTTCTGTAGTATTAAATAAACTCTCTTTATTCTGCTGTTGTTTGCAATTTGTTTATTTGTTCTTATTTTATTACTGACATTTTCCTTGTTGTGTTTTTTTATGAGAATAAAACTTTGTGTTTAAGAAAAGTAGATTTTTTTTAATAGTTATTTTGAACCAGAATCGACAAAAATCGGTATCGGCAGATCACACTAACAAAAAAATCGGAATCGGCCAAGAAAATTGCAATCAAAACGTTTTATTTTGAGGTCGCAAAAGTTTTTGTTTGCAAACCTGACATATGTGCAGACCTTCCCTCATACAACTGAACAAAAAAGTATAAAATATTTCATGACAAGAATATTTAAACCAAAGTTGTCATTCTCTAGAAAAGTAGTTTGAACAATCAACCTAGCCTCAAATTTAAAAAAATACTGTGATATTCAAATGTTGGGAAATTATGCTTTGTGTGTTTAGGCCCTAAAACACATTCACCTCAGACCAACTAGCGCCTGATCTCTATCTGATTTCTGTCTAATTAGTTCATCGACGAACCATGTTACATCACTAGCTTTAGTACTAAACTTGCCGTCACATCTGAAAGCGCAGAGCTACAATGGACACAGACAACAATGCCTGCAGATAATGAACATGATCATGTTTTGTTAATACACGAGATGACAGCAAACTTACAATGACCGATTGTTCATCTTGTCACAGCTGGATCAACTGGTGATTGATTCAGCGATGGAGAAGAGAGAAATGGAGCATAAACATGCGACGATTCAGCAGAGGGTAAGAAAGGACACACACACTGACATAAACACAAACCCTGTTATGCGGTTTTCGGACCTTTCATGTAGTGTGTAATATAGTTAGATAAATAGAGTTATTGTCTGCCAAGAGAAAGAACCGATTCTGAACTGCCTGAAACAAGTCGTCAATAATTCCAGTCTTAATTTCTACTTGAACCTATGTAGGTTTGTAACAATATTTGCATAACGCCAGTCTGTGGTCTACTTTGCCCTGCCCTCAAACACTGTAGTTGTAGCTGATGCCTGCAAGAGTTAATTTTGTGTTGTCGACATGTCAAGGAGATGCATGCACTGGAAATGATACGGAAAAATACAATTGACACAATACAAGTGCTGAGGAAGATCCGAAGCTGAAATTCAGATATGGTAATGGGCGTTTCATTTCCGACACGCACTATAAGCGGTAGACCAATCACAACAGACTGGGCCATCTGACCAATCAGAGCAGAGTAGACTCGTGGAAAGGAATTTAGAGAGTCTGAATCCTGTATCGAACCGTTTCGGACACTTTTAGAAAAGAGGTGATGCTGCAATGTATATTGACCCTTCGCAAAGACCCGCCCCCTTTAGTTACTGTCGCTATGTCATGACAAGCTATGCGTTCTCATGCGACAGACAAGACAGAGCAGGTTAATTTTGATATCAAACAGTTTCATATTTAAAATATTGTAATTTTTTAAAGAAGTTTAAACAGTAAATAGCGTATAGTGTCTCTTTAATGTGTTGTGACAGATCGCTGTAGCTCCTTCAAGATCATCTCTTCATACTAGTTCATTTATAGCATCAAATAAACATGAATGAACATCAGAAGGAATGTTGTTTCAAGAGCAGAAAGACGTGAGAAATTTTCAAGTTCAAGTTCACCAACGTTAATCTACTAACTCCCCTGACTGCTTTGTCGGACAAAATGGCGGATTCGGGGTTATGATTGGTTAGATCGCCTGTCAATCAAACTGCCAGCGAAGGGTCAATTATGAGAAAATTCAAGTGTTTTTTGATCTTGGATTCATGTACACCTACTGTAGGAGACCTTAAAGCAAAAGAAGGAACCTTTAAAATAGCATAAAAGGGGTACTTTAAGAAAAACCTTGATATCCACTTTTTGGACTGTTACTAAAGATACTCTGACTAATTCCACTGTTGACTCGTGTCTAATGCCAGAATTAGGCTGTTAAAGACGCTAATCCTCTAAAGAAAGTAAGTGTTCAGCATTCTTCAAACTGGAGTTAGCGATAGAGGATTATTCTTGCTTTAATAGGACTTGTCAAAATAGTAAAGACTAATTCCTTTTCGAAGCACAATAAAGTTTGATTGCAAAACTAGGTTAAATTCGAAGAAAAAATAAAGATTAAAGCTACGGTGCTCACGTCTTGCCTGCATCGTTTTCCTTACATTTTCAAAACATTAAAAGGTTGATTTTAAGTTTTTTCATGCTGTTAAATAAAGCCTTGAGTTATTTAAAGACATTTTTATCGATACTTTCTCCTTCAGTGTTTGTACTTTTGTTTTTCTGGCAGGAGTAGAAAAGATCTTCTCGTCCTCATATCTTCCAGTTATTAATGATGTTGAGCAGACAGGAAGTGGATATATTTTGGGCGAACAGAAAATAGACCTTGCTGAAGTTCCTTTAGAAGATTCTCAGCAAGAACTTTTAAGGCTCTGCTTGTGTTTTCTGACACCTAGTTCATCGCTTTTCTGGGAAAAAATATACACAGACAGATATCTACATTATATTTGCTCCAGTATCATGATACTTAAACTCAGACTTAGATGCTAAACAGATATTTGTAATATTAATAATAATATTAGTATCTATTTTAAAATAATAATTAAAATAATTTTGTTATTATTTTATTATTATTCACTATGATAGAAATGTATTACTGGAAACACTTTACAATAAAGTCCAATTAGTTAACATTGATTAATGCATTAACTGACATTAAAAGGTGTTAATTAATTGTTAGTATTTACTAATGATAGTTAATAATGTTCATTGTCAGTTTATATTTACTCAAGTGCATTAAAGAATATTATCAGATAGGAATTTTCATTTTAATTATGTATTAGTAAATGTTTAAATTAACATTAAGATTAATAAATGCTTTTGAAGTATTTTTTTATTGTTAGTTGATTTTAACTAATGAAGTTAATAAATGTTAACAAACCTTATTGTAAAGTGTTGCTGGATTACTATTGTAATATAACTGCGCTATAAAATAAATGTAAATGAATATTTTATAATAAGAATACAAATAACTTTTATAGTAAAATTACAGTACTTAAGTCTTCATTTGAGTTTCTGTGACAGGTTACAAATGCGTTTAATATCAAATGTAGTGAAATGCTGTAATCATCTGTCCACAAAAACGTTGGATATTATGGGAATGTGAAAAACCGGAACTAGATTGCACTTAGCATAGTAAAAACCAGAGGTGAAAAAAAGACATTGTACGCAATACGACTGCAATTACTTTATCTCTGTTATATTGACAATATTATCTCATATTTCGCTCTTAATAGCCTATTTATAAACACATTCTATCTCTTTAGCCAGAAAGATTACAATCACGACCGAACATAAAAACAAAATTCATCCTTCAATACCTGAATAGCTAAAATAACATGATACTAAAACCGCCAGTAGGTGGCAGCAAATCATCGTCTTAACAAGTTAGTCATTGAATCATTCAGTCAAATTATTTGTACAAAATGATGGATTCATTCAGGGATAAAGCTGAAGTGAGTGATTCGTCAAGTCATTCATTAGAACGATTCGTTCAAAACACAGATTCACTCAGTAACGAAACTGAAACTGTGTTGCTCAGAGACCCGCAATGGCTCTACTGTTTGGAACTTTTTTTTTTGGCAAAATAGAGGACAAAACAGACAATATTTAAAATGTAAGTCACCTAATTGCCTATTCACTTGAATTGTTGTGTAACATCAATATCACACTGATATTCATGAAAACAGCACTTTTGCTCAAGTATTAAAAACAAGAACATTTACGGAGACCTTTTTGAAAGCATGTTTATTCATTTTGGTGGCATTTTTGCCCCAAGCCCCCATTAATTCCCGACCCTGATGTGGCGGGGCTCTTTATCGAGTGCAAAGGGCACTACTGGTAAAAACAACCTAGCAAATTCAAAGCATTTGATCGTGGAAGTGAAAATATTCATATTTGTGTGTTTATACAACATGTATAATTATTTCTAATCTTAATTTTTATTCTGTTTTCTTCCATCTGCTGCTCTGGGACTGTCTTCATCCTGATTTAGACACTGTTACAGGTGAGTGTTTTACCCTAAAGCCCTACAAAAATGGCTTATAAAAGTATATTTTAATGTGACTTTCAAGATGGAAGTACTCTGAAATTTCCAGATGATTTTTTTTTTTTTTTTTTTGGGGGGGGGGGGATAATTTTGCACATAATTCTAACCCAAATGCTGTGTTGTGTAACTGATGATATAATTACAGTTCAGTGAGACCGATTGATATTCCCTACAAACGGATCTGGCTTATGTAACGACTGATGGCTGTCTCATCATCCCCCACAGCAATTATTCAATAGATGTTTGTGCCTCTATAGATTTAATTTTTCAGCTTCTTGTTGTGGTTGTTAAGAAGAGCAGATGTTTTTCTTTGTGCATTGTTTAAGAGATGCTTTCTGGGGTTACTTTGGATGCGGTTGATCTTCAGCGTTCATTCAGGAAACACTCGCAGTCCATCATAGCAATTACCCACAAAACATGGTGACAGTATTGGCCTCGCGGCATCAGTGAGGAACAAATGGCCTCAGAGCCACTTTAAGGAGAAACTTGGCCATAATTCCATAATGTTGTGAATTTTAAACCACAGATGTCTGTTCTGCTTCTGAGTAATTGTCTACACTCATATCTTCTTGTCTGTCACAAACCCTCTGGTAGTTTGAAACTGTTTGTTTGAAATGCATTATGAAGTTTGTCTCTCTCTCTCTCTCTCTCTCTCACCACGAAGCCATCTGTGAACATCAGTTAAACCCATTAATGACCCACAGGAACCACAGAACTTAACAGAATCAGAGCTATAAACATGAGGATCTGATTTGAAAAAATCTTTTCCATTAGCCTAACGTAACATTTCTGGTGAAATGCAGTTTTCAGTGCAATGTTGAACACATTTGTTTCATTTGTAGCAATAACCAAGTCAATAGAGCCCTCCCTAAAGTCTAAATGGTTGCTAGGCCGTTCTGAGAGGTTGCTAAGGTGTTCTGAGTGGTTGCTAGGTGCTTGCTTACTGGTCCAAATCAAAATACCCCACCCCAAAGTTTCTTTCTGGATTAAGTTATGATAGGATGTTCTGAGTGGTTGCTAGGTGGTTGTTTACTTTTCAAGTCAAAAGACCCCAGGCCAAAGTCACTTTCTGGGTTATTGTTAAGTGGTTGCTAGGATGTTCTTGGTGGTTACTAGGGTGTTCTGAGGGGTTGCTTGGTAGTTGCTTACTGGTCCAAGTCAAATGACCCTAGCCCAAAGTCTCTTTCTGGATTAAGTGGTTGCTAAGGTGTTCTGAGTGGTTGCTAGGTGGTTGGTTACTGGTCCAAATCAAAAGACTCCACGCCAAAGTCTCTTTCTGAATTAAGTGGTTGATAGGATGTTCTGAGTGGTTGCTAGGTGGTTGTTTACTGTTCAAGTCAAAATACCCCAGCCCAAAGTCACTTTCTGGATTAAGTGGTTGCTAGGTGGTTGGTTACTGGTCCAAATCAAAAGGCCCCAGCCCAAAGTCTCTTTCTGGATTAAGTGGTTTCTAAGGTGCTCTGAGTGGTTGCTAGGTGGCTTCTTATTATTCAAATCAAAAGAGCCCACACTAAAGTCTCTTTTTGGGTTATTGTTAAGTGGTTGCTAGGGTGTACGTAGTGGTTGCTAGGTGGTTGGTTACTGGTCCAAATCAAAAGACCCCACGCCAAAGTCTCTTTCTGGAATAAGTGGTTGCTAAGGTGTTCTGAGAGGTTGCTAGGTGGTTGGTTACTGGTCCAAATCAAAAGACCCCACGCCAAAGTCTCTTTCTGAATTAAGTGGTTGCTAAGGTGTTCTGAGTGGTTGCTAGGTGGTTGGTTACTGGTCCAAATCAAAAGACCCCACGCCAAAGTCTCTTTCTGCATTAAGTGGTTTCTAAGGTGCTCTGAGTGGTTGCTAGGTGGCTTCTTATTATTCAAATCAAAAGAGCCCACACTAAAGTCTCTTTCTGGGTTATTGTTAAGTGGTTGCTAGGGTATTCTTTGTGGTTGCTAGGTGGTTGCTTACTGGTCCGAGTTAAAAGAGCCCACACTAAAGTCTCTTTCTGGATTAAGTGGTTGCTAAGGTGTTCTGAGTGGTTGCTAGGTGGTTGGTTACTGGTCCAAATCAAAAGACCCCACGCCAAAGTCTCTTTCTGGAATAAGTGGTTGCTAAGGTGTTCTGAGTGGTTGCTAGGTGGTTGGTTACTGGTCCAAATCAAAAGACCCCACGCCAAAGTCTCTTTCTGGATTAAGTGGTTTCTAAGGTGCTCTGAGTGGTTGCTAGGTGGCTTCTTATTATTCAAATCAAAAGAGCCCACACTAAAGTCTCTTTCTGAGTTATTGTTAAGTGGTTGCTAGGGTATTCTTAGTGGTTGCTAGGTGGTTGCTTACTGGTCCGAGTTAAAAGAGCCCACACTAAAGTCTCTTTCTGGATTAAGTGGTTGCTAAGGTGTTCTGAGTGGTTGCTAGGTGGTTGGTTACTGGTCCAAATCAAAAGACCCCACTCCAAAGTCTCTTTCTGGAATAAGTGGTTGCTAAGGTGTTCTGAGTGGTTGCTAAGTGGTTGGTTACTGGTCCAAATCAAAAGACCCCACGCCAAAGTCTCTTTCTGGATTAAATGGTTTCTAAGGTGCTCTGAGTGGTTGCTAGGTGGCTTCTTATTATTCAAATCAAAAGAGCCCACACTAAAGTCTCTTTCTGGGTTATTGTTAAGTGGTTGCTAGGGTATTCTTAGTGGTTGCTAGGTGGTTGCTTACTGGTCCGAGTTAAAAGAGCCCACACTAAAGTCTCTTTCTGGATTAAGTGGTTGCTAAGGTGTTCTGAGTGGTTGCTAGGTGGTTGGTTACTGGTCCAAATCAAAAGACCCCACTCCAAAGTCTCTTTCTGGAATAAGTGGTTGCTAAGGTGTTCTGAGTGGTTGCTAGGTGGTTGGTTACTGGTCCAAATCAAAAGACCCCACTCCAAAGTCTCTTTCTGGAATAAGTGGTTGCTAAGGTGTTCTGAGTGGTTGCTAGGTGGTTGGTTACTGGTCCAAATCAAAAGACCCCACTCCAAAGTCTCTTTCTGGAATAAGTGGTTGCTAAGGTGTTCTGAGTGGTTGCTAGGTGGTTGGTTACTGGTCCAAATCAAAAGACCCCACTCCAAAGTCTCTTTCTGGAATAAGTGGTTGCTAAGGTGTTCTGAGTGGTTGCTAGGTGGTTGGTTACTGGTCCAAATCAAAAGACCCCACGCCAAAGTCTCTTTCTGGAATAAGTGGTTGCTAAGGTGTTCTGAGTGGTTGCTAGGTGGTTGGTTACTGGTCCAAATCAAAAGACCCCACGCCAAAGTCTCTTTCTGGATTAAGTGGTTTCTAAGGTGCTCTGAGTGGTTGCTAGGTGGCTTCTTATTATTCAAATCAAAAGAGCCCACACTAAAGTCTCTTTCTGGGTTATTGTTAAGTGGTTGCTAGGGTATTCTTAGTGGTTGCTAGGTGGTTGCTTACTGGTCCGAGTTAAAAGAGCCCACACTAAAGTCTCTTTCTGGATTAAGTGGTTGCTAAGGTGTTCTGAGTGGTTGCTAGGTGGTTGGTTACTGGTCCAAATCAAAAGACCCCACTCCAAAGTCTCTTTCTGGAATAAGTGGTTGCTAAGGTGTTCTGAGTGGTTGCTAGGTGGTTGGTTACTGGTCCAAATCAAAAGACCCCACTCCAAAGTATCTTTCTGAATTAAGTGGTTGCTAGGTTATTTTAAGTGGTTACTAGGTGGCTGCTTCTTGTTTAAGTCAAAAGAGTCCACCCTAAAGTCTCTTTCATGGGTTATTGTCAAGTGGTTGCTCGGGTATTCTGTGTGGTTGCTAGGTGGTTGCTGGGGTGTTCCTAGTAGTTGTTTACTGGTCCCAGTCAAAAGAGCCCACCCTAAAGTCTCTTTCTGGGTTATTGTTAAGTGGTTGCTAGGGTGTTCTGAGTGGTTGCATAGCTGCTTATTGTTCAAAACAAAAGAACCCACCCCAGAGTTCCTTTCTTTGTAGTTGTGAAGTGGTTTCTTGGGTGTTCTGAGTGGTTGATAGCTGGTTGCTAAGGTGTTCTGAGTGGTTACTTGGGTGTTTGTTTACTGGTCAAATTCAAAAGAGCCTACCCTAAATTCTCTGTTAATATGATATACAATGTCAAATAAGCAAAAGCAACATCGAATTTTATGACTGAATACAGTTGGTAGCACCCACAGTGAAGCATATTTCTGGCGTAATTAAATTATTAATGGTGTTAAAAGCATTTTGACACTTATTAAAAAAAATCTAGTCTGTTATTTCCGAATTAAAGATATTTGCATGTCAGTTACAGCTTGTTGCAGCCCTCAAAAAAGATAGAGCCACCTAGCAATGTGATGTGTTGACAGATTAATTATATTGTGTTTCTGTAATGGCAGTAGACAGAGATGGTGTTTTTTATGCCATCGAATAAAGTAAGCATGTCTCCATTGATGCCGAGCAAGTAAAACTGGTGTTCTTATGGCTTCACAGCACTTCACTACAAATAAGACGCCCTAAATTTGAGGTTTAATATTTCATCCAGTGTTTTTATCCCACTGGAATACTTTAAAATTTGATAGACTTTGTAGTTCAAACAGACGATGGCTTTTATAAGCTCACACGTCATCGCCAGTTCCTAAAATAGCGCCGATAGTCTTCTGCAGTCTTACAATGTTTTGTGAGATGCTGCGCAGAAGATTCTTCAACCACAGCTGACAGGTATTGAAAATATTCAAATTTTTTATGACATATGTTTTAAGATGAACATTCGAAAATTTGGTTAATCGCTCTTCTAAATGATAATGAGTAGCATTTTCACCTTTGAAGTAAAATGTCGTGGTGACGGGGGAATAACAGGCTATGGACTAAACATCAGTTTGAAAGGAAAATATATATATATATATATAATATTTATATAAATATATATATATATATATATATAATTCTAGCTATTTGCATGTACATTAAAGAAAGTTCATGATAAGCGTGATGTTTTGGAGGCTGTGGTCCGGCGTCGGGTGCTCAGCTCGTGGGACGGCAGCTGTATGTTAATGAGCTTTAGCTCGGCAGCGGGCAGCAGTGGGCAGGTGGAATCGCACATGATTGACCCCGCTGAAGCTGTACGGCTGACTATGAGAGCTGGCAGGCTGCGTGACTCACACACGGTGCATTGACTGCACACTTGATTTGTGCCGCACACTTGTTTAGCTGAGCTGAGCCGAGCCGCTTCTAGAGGATCCAATGATTTTAAAATACATCAAACATTTAAGGATGAAGATCTTCGGAAGGTTAGACTTCACTTTGGTGAGTTGATGCATTAACGCTGTTGGCTATTCTCTTTCATGTTTACATTTTGTAGCCGGATAGAAAGTGTTGAAGGAATATAGTGATTAAAAAAAGCTAAAAATAGATTCCTTGTCTGCCTTGTACTTATGTTCATAGAATATAAAAGCATGCATTTATCTGATAGTTTTGCAGCTAATAAATTTTATATTTATATATATATATATATATATATATATATATATATATATTGCATATATTATAATACTATTATATTACACAATATAAAACACAATATATGTGTATACCTTGCGTAATATTATATCAATGATTTGCTTTATATTATGCACAAAACTATATGTGTGTATATATATATATATATATATATAATATACATATATATTATATTCATTTATAGTATATTCAAATACTATTATATTATACAATATAAAACACAATATATGTATACTTTGTAATATTATATGGATGATTTACTCTATATTATATATATATATATATATGCATATATATTATATACATTATACATTTATAAATATATAGTATATTCTTTTTTGTGTTAAATTATACAATGTATAATAAATAAATACAATATAATATACAATATAATACACAATATATGTATATTTTGTATATATTTGTATATGTATGTATATATATATATATATAATTTTTATTTGTATGAATTTTATTTATAAGCGACTTGTAAGTCGCTTTGGATAAAAGCGTCTGCTAAATGATTAAATGTAAATGTATTTTTTATTTTTTAAATATATAATATTTAAATATTCTTTTTTTTTTCTTCTAATCTTTTCACTTTAATAGATTGGAAGATATGGGAGCATAACTGGATTTTCTCCGTGTGTGTTTAAGTGTGTGGGAATATGGTGGAGCAGAAGAGCGAGTGAAAGGGAGGGTGTTTTCTGCGCCATTCAGAACTTGAGCGAAGCATTTAGTCTGTGGCTGTAAGGAGACACAACTGAATGGATGTGAATGTTTGAACAGTCACCCTGCTGTGGATTTGGGTAAAATGAGTGACTATAAATAAGCTGTATTGTCACAACCAGTTCAAGAAGAAGAAAAGACTAGATCTTTACATTTTCTGAAGGAAATGTACGAACTCCACGCCATAATACTAAAGTGATGTGGCAGTTTGCTCAGCGGTTATTATATAGTGTATTCTGGGTGGTTGCTAGGAGGTTGTTTACTTTTATTTCTTCCATGATTATATTAAATAGCAGTGTCTCACGTATTTAATCAAGGAACATCGAATGATGTTACGCAATCTTGTTTAAGATGCAAGAGCGCACTGTTTCTGTTCAAAGAGCTCTTTCAGCAGAACGTCCATTCTCTGTCAGACCTGCTACTGAAGTGTTGAAGCAGCTTTATCTTGAGGTCTTCAGAGGGTTCAAAAGAGGCCAGAACACTTTGAAAGTTTTCACAGTGCCACAGACAGATAGGAAGATGAAGGCAGATACTTTTTCAAGGACTTTTGTTTGGGTTGTGAAATTATCAAGTTATGCAGACATGATGAATGACCCTGTTATCTCTAGTTGCGCACCCTAATCAGTGTGGCGTCAGTGCGTTTTACAACACACACTGAAAGAAATTTGGGGTAGGATTTACTTTGAAACAATGTTTACTCAGAAATTGCTGTAAATGTTAACAAGTAGCTACAAATAAATGTCAAGAAACGCAAGCAATTGAACTTGAAATTCTGATGTAGAAAGACTGAAATGTTTTTTTTTTGGAAAACGGATTTGAATAATCTTCGAAAAATCCAAAAGTTGGACATGTTTCTTTTGGGTATGATATTGAATATTTCTCCTAAAATTCCTTGGAAATATACATAAATGATTCAGTTGTTGACATACAATAAGACTATAAAGTGGTGAAATGAATGTGGATAAAGTTTGGAATAATTATGATTTTAAATGACAGTCTCTACTCATCAAGGCTTTATAGATTTAAAATAAAAATACAGTAAAAAGAGCAATATTGTGAAATATTTTTACAATTTAAAAAAAAACTGTTTTATGTTTGAATATATTTTAAAATATAATTTATTTCTGTGATCAAAGCTGAATTTTCAGCATCATTACTCCAGTCTTCAGAAATCATGCTGCTCAGTTATTATAATTTTTATTAGTCCTCGATTATTAATAATAGTTGTGATACATTTCTGGATCGTTTTGATAAACAGAATGTTTTAAAAATATATAATATATGTCTTTACTGTCACTTTTTATCACTTTAATGTGACCTTGCTGAATAAAATTAATTAATCTCTTAAAATAAATAGTAATAAATGTACTTACCCCCAAATTTTGACTGGTAGTGTATCACAATTTCCACAAATAACAGTGTTTTCAGCATCGATAATGATGTTTCTTGAGCAGCATATCGGAATGATTTCTGAAGGATCATGTGACACTGAAGACTGTAGGAATGATGCTGAAAATTCAGCTTGATCACAAAAATAAATTACATTTTAAAATATCTTCAAACATAAAACAGTTTTTTTAAAATTGTAAAAATATTTCACAATATTGCCCTTTTTACTGTATTTTTAATCAGATAAATGCAGCCTTGGTGAATATAAGAGACTTAATCATTCCCTACTTTTGGTCAGTAGTGTATACTAGAAGAATTTGACGAGAAGTGTTTGAGTTCATATTGAAATCTCTGACTTTTGGTCGTAGACTTTGTAACTCTGAGCACAGTTTGAGCACGGTCTCTTCTGAAACTCATAAGGGGCTGTTTTTCCTAGAAGAAAATCTAAGCAGAAGATCTCTCAATAAATGAACTTTCTCATTCAGCGCTGTACTTGTATTAAAGTCTTTCTGTGGAATCACTTCCGCCCGATGCTTTCCATGTCTCCTTGAGCTTATAATAGTATACCATTAAGCACACGTGATGGCTAACGTGTTAGCTTGGCTGACAGCATATCATTCCTCCACTCAGAGGTAATCAATATAAATGACCCGAACTGAGGAGGCTGTTGCCATAAGGACCTCCCATGATGATTCACCTCTCAGACTCAGCAGAGAGTTGAGAGCGTTGAGTGTGCTGCTGAAACAGGAAGAGAGCCATTATTGTGAGCGGTGAGTGTGAATATGTTCGGTGGTAATCGGTTGGACATGCTCAGATGCTTACGCAACAGCTTGCGTCA
The DNA here is from genome assembly GCA_038088235.1 of Zacco platypus. Taxonomy (NCBI): domain Eukaryota; kingdom Metazoa; phylum Chordata; class Actinopteri; order Cypriniformes; family Xenocyprididae; genus Zacco; species Zacco platypus. The sequence goes on from CM076067.1 coordinate 11,288,590, forward strand.
TTGTGAAAATGCTCCGGTGGGACATCTGAGACACTCCTGGTGTGAATTTGTGCATCTGCTTAATTCTTTATTAATGAATCATGAGCAGTATCACAGACTGAATGTAATGTATTTTTTTGCATTTGATTGTTTGAACTATTTTAGTTGATGTATATGGCCTTGACTTGATGGTTATCTGTTGTTCTAAAGCTCCACTCTTGTTTTGTCATTCAGGACTTTGCATATGACGACCCAAAGTTGGAGTTCAACGTGGATGCGCCCAACGGATTGGTGATGGAGGGCTATCTGTTCAAGAGGGCGAGTAACGCCTTCAAAACATGGAACAGGTAGGTTGAACCTGGTTAATGGAAAAAGGTTATGGATTGATGTGACTTTCCTGCCAAAACACACAGACTGAGTGGCAAAAGAGCCTGCTTCACGACTGGATTTAATAGGGGAAACTGCGAAAATGCGAGTAAAACAAACAATTAAACTAAAAATGTTCCTGTTACAATCCATGGATGTTGACATGCAGCCAGGAATTATGTTTCCAGACATTTATATGTGCGGGGAAATACATAAAGCAAATGTGCCCGTGAACGCAATATAGGTAAGTCTAAATCCGGGTGATCACTTGTATCAATGTTATATCATCCAGTCCTAAAACTTGTTTAGTTTTTGTCAGTGTTTATTTAAAAACACCCAATTTTGCAGAATAAAAGATGGTTAATATTTAATTGATGAGTTGTCACTGATTTTACCCCAGAATTCAACATTTTGACACAAAACGATAACTGCAAATCCACGTTTCGCTGCCTGGAGTCCGGTTATTTCTGTGAATCTCAGCGATCCGTTCCCTTCTATTTTCTTTAGCCTTTGGGAATCTGTACAAATATACCTCCGATTTCTTGTCAAATCTATTTGTACAGCCAATCGCAAAGCTCTTTCTCATTTTGAATGTGTTTTGGCACTCACCGACGGTGATGTCATGTGCATACCCACTATAAGAAGATCTTCAGGATTTCGGTTGAAGCTAAATGTAATTTAGGGTACTTTTATTCAACAATGATGTACTAAAAACTGAAACTGAAACATTTTTCCTTTGCCTTTGTCATGTACGGACGACAGTGTTGTCAAAACGGTCCCCGTTCACACGGGTATTCTGCTGCCAGGCCAGTAGATGGCGATGTCACTTGGTAAAGAAACACTGAATGCGTAATACGCATGCACATGACGTTACCGTTTTAACAAAAAAATTTGCATTTTGAAAGTCGTTTTCACTCCTCTACGTTGTCACGTAAATGAACAGCCAAAATAAAGTTTTCCTTTTTTTGGTTCAAACCGGTGTTTATTATTTTAGCGTTAGCCGATAATTATTTTTAGCCTGATATCGATAATTATTTTAGCGTTATATTATAAACAAGTGAATATAGGTATCACAACATTATTGTTGTACAGTATGAAGAATGGATATTCATTTTAGGATTGCGTTTAACAGTGTTATTAAAATATTTTGTTTGTTTATTGATTCAATATTTTAATAACAAGCTAAAGGATATTTTATCAAGATTCACTTACATGATGGTTAATGTTATCTAAAAGTAAAAATAGTGGAAATGAGCATGCACAATTAAACATGCAATATCAAAATCCAATAAATTAAACAAACGAACAAAAATCTCTAGCATCAGACGATTACTGACATAACTAATTCCTTGTGCGTGTGTCTTTCTTCAGGCGATGGTTCTCCATCCAAAACGGCCAGTTGGTTTATCAGAAGAAACTAAAGGTAAGTTCAAATCAGCATTCAGTAACTGGACACTGAAGATAATCTGTCATTGATCATAACAAGTAGCTCCTCCATACAGTTCCTTGAGAGAATGAACTGGGAACGTGTCTGTGGATCAGCAGAATTCTTCAGCTGAGAATCAATGATGGTGAATCTTCACTGAGCTGTTAGATACAGTAGTTCTAGTTTATCCAGGCAGCATATCTCCAAAGCACTCTGTCTTTTTGAAGATAACAAACTCATTCCCCCACAAATCAATGCAAGCACACAGTGCTTCATCTGTTCAGAGAACGTCTATTTGTTCCCGTGGAAGTGCTTACTCAGGGTGCTTGCTTAAATTACCGTGACACAGTGCTGTTTAACGGAAATTTCAGAGGGAAATAGGTTTATTTAGAGTGAAGTTTCAGGCTTATTGTCCTCCGCAGGATTCGCTGACGGTTGTTGTGGAGGACTTGAGACTGTGTTCTGTCAAACCTTGCGAGGACATCGAGAGGAGGTTCTGTTTTGAAGTTGTGTCTCCCACCAAGTGAGTCCTTTAGCAAGTCAGACTTTAGATTTTGCTCTTAAAGAATTTTGATCAATCTTTTGGAGCTGCATAACTTGTTATTAATTGTTTTCTATGGATGCGTATCGTAGGAGCTGTATGTTACAAGCCGAGTCAGAGAAACTTCGGCAGGCCTGGATCCAGGCGGTCCAAGCCAGCATTGCCTCAGCGTACAGAGAGAGTCCAGACAATTATTATATTGAGGTTTGTACAGCCTACATGTTAAATCACCATGACCTAGCATCAGATTAATAAAATAGCAATAAAATCACTCAATACTCAAAAATGGCTGGACAAGTAGATGTAAAATGCAAGTAAATACAGTAAAAATCATTTTATATATATATATATATATATATATATATATATATATATATATCATATATTATTTATATAATCATTTAATATTATAATATTAAATTATTTTTACTGTATTTATTTGCATTTTTGTTTTTTGATTTAGTGTTTTGAACTGATTTCTTAAAATAATAGGTAGATAATCATTAGATTACTACAAAAAACAGTAATATTTTTTTAATAATAATCATAATTATTATTATTAAATTTATCATCATCATCATTATGCAGTCCTTATTGTTCAATTTTATTAATGCAAAATTGTTGTGATAGAAAAGTTTTAATAATTATTATTATAATTATTATTATTATTATTAGATGTTGTGTATACTTTAAATTTGTTCTTATCATTATAACAGTTCATTTTAAGTTTTGTAACAGTGTTTTTAGTTTGAAAGTTCTGATTTGAATAATGTACAAATGTAAAAAATTTTTTACAAAAACAATAATGATTATTTTAATATAAGTACTATGTCATTTGAAGACTTTTGTAAATGTTTTTTATGAACACAAACAAATCAGTTCAGATGAACTGATTCACACTTCTCAAGTCTATTATTAGTTTTTGCAGCTGGCATTTAAAGCTGATATGTGTCATTTCTCCATTTGCTCCGTTATGTGTCTTTCTCCAGCGTTTGGACCGGACCGCCTCACCGTCCATCAGCAGTATAGACTCAGCAAATGAGCCCAGGGAGCGCAGTGGGAGGGGCGAGGGCATTCTGCAGCGTATCCTGTGTCTGCCGGGAAACCAGCAGTGCTGTGACTGTGGGCAGGTCGACCCCCGCTGGGCCAGCATCAATCTGGGCGTCCTGCTCTGCATCGAGTGCTCCGGCATTCACAGGTAAGGCATGGGATTGATCATAATGGATCACTACACCAAAAGAGATGTCTGTGAAGTGAGCAGCCACTGTAAACACGTTGTGTCACTCCCCCCCGGGCTCGGCCGGGTTTCCTAATTGGATTAGGTCAGATTTGATTCTCTCTTTAATCAGAGGCAAGCCAGCGAGGAGTGACCGTAGAGTTGTCAGGACAAGAGAGAAGGTCAGCGGCTGCTGTTTATTTCCTGTAGACAGACAGCGCTAAATATAAAGGAAAATATTATTATTATATTATTATTGTTCAACCATTTTAAATAAACAATTTTGCATAAATTGCTAATTCTACTACTAATAATTATAATACTACTACAAAAAATAATAATTATTAATAATATGAATATAATAATAAAATAATTATATTTATAATAATTATTTTATTTTTCAACCCTTTAGTTTAGCATAAATTGCTACTAATAATTAATATTAATATGAATATAATAATAAATAATTATTATTATTTTTCAACCCTGTCATCACAAAACAATTTTGAAACTAAATTGTTAATAATATGATTATTATTGTTATTAACATTTTATTGTTAATAATAATAAAGTTTACTACTTCCTACTACTACTACTAATAATACTTATTATTAGTAATAATTATCATTATTGTTCATATTAATGTTAATAATAATATTATTATTATCACCATTATATCATTATTATTATTAGCATTAGCATTATTATTATTATTATTATTATTATTATTATTCAACCATTGCCAATATCAATTGCTATTAATAATAACAATACTACTACTACTAATTATTATTGTTAATATACTTATACTACCACTACCACTGCTACTAATAATTAATTCATTACTATTATTTTCTTTCAATCATTTCCATTGCAAAACAATTTTGCATAAATTGATAATAATAACAATACTTCTACAACTACTAATAATAATTAATTCATTATTATTGTGATTATTATTATTATAATTTTCAACCATTTCCACCGCAAAACAATTTTGAATGAATTTCTGATAATGAAAAAAAATATTACTAATAATTATTATTGTTGGTGTTAATATTAATTTTAATAATACTTCTACTATTATTGGTATTATTGTTTATATTAATATTAATAATATTATTAAATGTTGTGTATACTTAATATTTCATCCAATTAGGAAAAATATATATATAAGTTCATTATCATTCAAATTTGATAGTATTTGTGGTTTCTTGCATCAAAAACAGTAGTAATTTTATTTAACGTGATAATTTTCCACCCCTCCTCTACTCTTGCTCAATTTCAAAAGTCCAAATAAAATATTTTTTTCCATCATATGATCCCTTTTAAGAGTTCATGAGAACATGACCTATAGAAAATCAGATTATTACCTCTCTGGTTCAAAACATGAGACACACTGTCTGTTTATGCATTCCACCCTGTCTGGACCTTCTGAATATTCATGCTCTCCCTGACGCCACACCTCTCACACTGAGCTCACATGAGACTTTTGCTCCAGACAGTGTGGCACACCATCACACGATCTTCGCCCGTTCTAACTTGGTTGCCTGGAAACCCGCTGATCTAGTGGGCAGAATACACATTTACATGATAGTGTGGGCCGCCGCTGTGTTTCTCAAGGAAACATGTTTTGTGATGCCAGCAGTCCCAGTGCTGCTCTCCTCAGCTTGAGTGGGAAACAACTTGCTTGAATTGTTAGTGAATGGTGGGAGTTTGACATCCTTAGAGAGCTTCAGCAGCTCAAGTCAGAAACTTATTCTGACAGTTATAGATGAACAGATATAGCTTTTTGCCAACACTTTATTTTAAGGTGACATACTTACACGTCACAACATGTACTTACTAACCCTAAACCAAACCCTAACTATAACCTTATTTGAGTAGGTACAATATCACCTTAAAATAAAGTGTAAACAACTTTTTTTATAACCTATAGAATACCGATTATTTGTGTCCAATAACAGATATGCAAAACTAGTCATTTAATTTAATTTTTTCTATTTCTGCTTTTTGACACAATAATTAAAACCAATAGAATACAATGAAAAACAAAGAATGAAAATAATAATTAATAATAACAACTACCATGATTATCATCATTGTTGTTCATACAATTTTTATGCAAAATTTTGAATTATTATAATAATGAATAACAACATCAACCATCATCATCATCTTTATATATATGTGGTTTTATTTATAAAAATAACAATAATAATAATAACCCTAATTATCATCAATGTCATTTATGCTAAATTGTTTAGTTATTATTATTATTATTATTATTATAAGTAAACAATCTGTTAGTATTTAATTATAAACTTTACGTGGCAGAAAAGTTTCTGACTTCAGCTGCTGAAGCTGTTATTACTATAATAATAATAATAATAATAACTAAACAATTTAACATAAATGACATTGATGATAATTAGGGTTATTATTATTATTATTATTATAAGTATGAACAACAACTATCAATTTCATCATCATTATTTATGCAGCGTATTATCATTTATGCAAAATTGTTTATTAATAATAAAGAATAATAGAAACAACAAAAATCATTATCATTATTTACGCAATATTATTATTAAAAAATTATTATTATTATTATTATTATTATTATTATTTTTAGTGAACCATTTCTACCACAAAACCCTTTTGAATAAAATCATATAAATAACAACAATGGTGATTGTTTTCGGTTATGACATTTTATTTATGTGAAGTTGTTTTGCAGTACAATGATGTTTTGGGCTATGTTTAATTATCGCATGTATAATGTCATATATGTTTTTCGGCAAATCCTAAAGTGCAGTGAGACAGGCGTCCAAGACGGTATTTCAATATTTCATTCAGTAAGGTGAACCAACGGTTTCCCTTCTTTTTCACAGGAGTTTGGGAGTACACTGTTCAAAGGTCCGTTCTCTCACCCTGGACTCATGGGAACCAGAGTTACTGAAGGTCTGCTCAAATATCCAGATTGTTCTCCTCCTAATCTCTCTTGGATGACCTTTCACTGTGACATGAGCAAACATGCTCTGACAATAACTGCTGTCTGTTCTGTTGTCGTGCAGCTGATGTGTGAACTAGGAAACAGTATCATCAACCACATCTATGAAGGGAGCTGTGAAGAGCAGGGCCTGAAGAAACCGGGACCCAGCAGCTCCAGGTGAGTGATGGAGTGATGATGAGGGACATGGAAAAAAGTGGCTCTTTATTAGTCAGGCTGAACGTTGAATGTTCAATTGCTGCCTTCATGTTTCAGGCAAGAAAAGGAGGCCTGGATCAAAGCGAAGTATGTGGAGAAGAAGTTCCTGAAGAAGATGATGACAGGCGAGGTTCTGGTCAACGGCAGGAGAAAATCTGAGCGCCGATGGAACTCTAGGAAATGCAGGAGACATAACAGCGCCACCACCGTCCCCAAAGCACACCGGAAGTACAGACAGGATCCAGGCAGTGCATCTCCTGCAACCCTTTCCTCAGGTAATCAATAAAAATTCTTTTTGTTATTGGCCGTTTAAGAAAGTACCATGTCTTTTGGATGATTAAATGCTTGATAATACCATGGTATTGTATGAAGTGCCTTGGAGTATATACCATGGTACATGAATAAGGAAATATTATTAATATTATGTCATATTATTAACGTCAGTGAACGATGGTATCGTCAGTAGTTAAATGTAAAAGTTTTGAAAAAGTAGCATTTTATTTTTCTTTTTTCAACTTTCAGCAACTGCTGCTCTGGAGAGAAAGTTCAGACGGGAATCCCTCTTTTGCCCGGACGAGTTGGACTCTCTTTTCTCCTATTTTGACACTGGTTCAGGGCCTCGCAGTAAGTATTATATTCTGGCCAGTGGAATTATACTTTCACACTTGGTTTAATTGCTTGGCATTTGCTTCTTTTTTGCGTGTTTTTGTTTTAATTTGCTTTGTTTATTGTTTACTTTTGTGGTTTTGCTTTTGTTTTGTTTTTTCCTTTGTTTAAATTTGATTTGTTTTGTATGCTTTTGTTGCCTGTTTTGCTTTGTTTTGTTGTTGAGATTTCCTTTGTTTTGTTTACTTTAGCTGTTTCTTTTGTTTTGTTTTGCCTTACATGTTGATTTGCTTTGTTTATCGTTTACTTTTGTGGTTTTACTTTCGTTTTGTTTTAATTTGCTTCGTTTTTCATAAGCTTTTGTTGTTTTGTTTTGCTTGGTTTTGTTTGTTGTTTACTTTTTTGTATTTTGTTTGGCTTTATTTTACTGTTTTAATTTTTTTTTACTTTTGCTGGTTTTTGTTTTATTTTCCTTTGCATGTTGATTTGCTTTTATTATTTACTTTTGTGGTTTTACTTTTGTTTTTGCTTTGTTTTAATTTGCTTCATTTTTTCTCTGCTTTGGTTGTTTTGTTTCGCTTTGCTTTTTGTTTACTTGTGTTGTTTTTTGTGCTTTGCTTTTGTTTTATTTTACATTGCATTCTGCTTTGCTTTGTTGTTTGCTTACTTTTGTTGTTTTTACTTTTTGTTTTGTTTTTGCTTTATGCTTTTATTTGACACTTTTGCTCTTTGTTGTTTTGTTTTTATGTGTAATTTTATATAGTTGAATAACTGTGATGCATAAATTCGTCATGTTTGCTATCAGTGCTTATTGACGTTCTAGAGTTGTAATGCTCCCGTGGTGGGCTTGTGTTGGTCCTGCAGGTCTGAGCAGTGACAGTGGGTTAGGTGGCAGTACTGACGGCAGCACTGACGTCTTGGTGTTTGAGTCTGTGGTGGACAGCGTCACAGAGGAGGGTGAGTCAACCACTGTGGACTTGGTGTTAACCAAGTCTTCATAGTCCATACTGACTGTTGAAGCAGATGGATCATGTGTTACATGTGTTTTTGTAATGTTCAGAGTGTGAGGTATCTGAAGACTCCAGTAATGAGGCTGAACTTGAGCCGGAGGCGTTGGATCCAGAGGATTTGAGAGAACTGGATCCCAGAGCATTACTCTATAAGGCTTGTCAGGCACGCAATCTGCCCATCATGGCTGAAGCTCTGGCACATGGAGCTGACGTCAACTCAGTCAACGAGGAGGACGAGGGGAAAAGCCCGCTTATTCAGGCCGTGATTGGAGTGAGTCATTCTAAAAATATTCAGATGCATTGCAAATGCACATATTAACAGAAATCTAAATAAGCTTCTTTAATGCTTACTTTAATTTTAAATAACCATGATCCATTTTGAGGTTTTAAAAGCCCTAATCCTCTGGTTTTTGACATCTAGGGTTCCTTGATAGCCTGTGAGTTTCTGCTTCAAAATGCTGCAGATGTCAACCAAAGAGATCACAGAGGGCGAGGCCCGCTGCATCACGCCACGTACTTGGGTCATACTGGGTGAGGGCGCTTCATTTGCTGTCTTACACTCTTAAAAACAAAGGTTCTGCATCTGTGGTTCCATAAAGAACCTTTAACATCCATGGAACCTTTCCACAGCACAAAAGGTTCTTAATCGTTGAAAAACGTCCTTCGGATGATTAAAATATTCTTCAGACGAAAAAAAAATGGTTCTTTTAAGAACTGTTCACTGAAAGGTTCTTTGAGGAACCAAAATGGCGTCACTGGAAAACCCTAAATGTAATATTCCCTCTATTAATCTATTTTACTTGTTGGAATCACCACAGTACATTTTACGTTATACTTAGTAGCTCAATACTTTACATAAATGTCCTGTTCGGTGATGCCTCAAATAGCAGTATCATTATACTATACCATTGTACTGAATATTCACCATATTCATGCACTGTGGTATTTACACGATACTTATTAGATATTTCAGAGAACACATTTACATGGAATGACACATGACCAAAAAAAGGTATTGCCATGATAAGATTTCTGTCCCTAAACTTTTCTTTACATTATCTTCTGTTGTTTTCTTTCCAGTCAAGTGTGTTTGTTCCTGAAACGAGGAGCGACCCAGAATGATGGTGATGAGGATGGACACGACCCACTGAGCATAGCAGTTCAAGCTGCTAACGCTGACATAGTTACTCTGTAAGTTTAAAAAGTTCCTATGCACGGTCATGTGCTTCTATACGTTTTAGTTTAGGATCCAATTCTCACTATTTACTTACTATTAACTACAACTTTTGCCTCAATAAACTCCTAATTATTGCTTATTAATAGTTAGTAAGGTAGTTTGGGATTGGGATGTAGAATATGGTCATGCAGAAGCAGTCATTAATATGTGTTTTATAAGTACTAATAAACAGCCAATATCCTAGTAATGTGCATAATAATAATAAGCAAGTGGTTCATTGTGTGACTTGGACCCTAAACAAGTGTTACCAATTTTTATTTTTTTTTTAAAGAAAGAGATAAATACTTTTATTCAACAAGGATGCTTTAAATTGATCAAAAATGTGTAAAAAAAAAAACATTTATAATGTTGCATTTCATTTTTTAACTATATATTTATCAAAGAATCCTAAAAAATGAATTAAAAATATAATAAAAATATTAAGCAGCACAACTGTTTTCAACATTGAGAATAGTAAGAAGTTGTAATAATATTTTACAGTTTTTACTGTATTTTTTTATCAAATAAATGCAGCCTTGGTGAGCATAAGAGACTTTTTCAATAACATAAAAAAAATCTTACCGACCCCAAAGTTTTGAACGGTAGCATATATAAGAAATTGTACGCTCAAATCAAACCTCTTCTCTCTTTCTCTCTCTCGACAGGTTACGTCTAGCACGTATGAACGAGGAGATGCGCGAGTCGGAGGGTCCGTTCGGACAGCCAGGTCAATATTCTAGCAGCAGTCCCACAGAGCAGCAGTATAAGAAATGCATACAAGAATTTATCTGTATCAACATAGCAGAGTGCTAGAGAGCCCGGCGTAGCGCTTTTCCCATCATTCCCACCAAGACCTGCCATGTGTTTATCTGTAAAGATGGGCCAGTCTTGCTGGATATTCCAGCTAAACCAGCTTTTGACGGTTTTAAATGGTTTCTGTATGGTTAGAGTTGGTCCAAGCTGGTTTAGGTGGTTGATCAGGCGAACTTCCAGCCCAATGGGACCAAGCTTAACCTCTTGCTCAAACTGGTTGGTTAACCAGAACTAGTCGACCACTTCACATCCTGCATATTTCAGATCACATTTCAAAGTTAGTCACAAGATTGACCGGCCATCATAGGCCTAGCAAACAGCGGTGCTACTCATTTCAAGTCATTCTTTATATTAAGGAGGTTACCTGTGGTGCCATTGGTCAAATACCAATTACTCAGACTATTGCACTCGCTGATTTTACAGAGCCCTTACTAGTATATCTGAACTGTTTGATGAACTAACCTTCAGAGTTGGCTTCTATACATGTCTGGCTGCACTTTCACTCATCACTTACACTTCAAACAGTATTATACAGTATGATAGACAGCTGTCTATCTATTCTAACAGTGTTTTAGTGGCATTTTTGTACACAGATCGGGCTCTTAAAAACGTTTTGTGCTTGCAAACGCATGAGGGAGAGTGGGATTAAAAACTGTGATTATTATGTCATAAATGTATGAACTGTCTAATCTACTAACTGAAAACGTGATTTTGTCAAGTTAAATGCCACTGTTATGCACTTTTTATTACATCCACTGTCGTTTTTGTTCGCTTTTACGGATGATGGTGTTAGAAAATGCCTCAAACGGGATTTTTTATGCTTTTATGAGGACCGCCCAGAGCAATAGTGCAATGACACGATGGTTTTTATGCATTGTGGTAACAGATTGTATTTTTATAACTTCATATACTTGTGAATTTTTACAGTTCACAACCAAACTCCAGTTTAGACACCAAAAACAAATTTGCAAATTCATTTAGTGGGTTGTAAAATCAAAAAATTAGTGATTAACAATACATTACCCTTCAAAAGTTTGGGGTTAGTTTGTTTTTGTAATGCTTTTGAAAATATGTCTCTTATGCTCATCATGGCTGCATTTGATATTTGATGAAAAATACAGTAAAATTATGACATTATTTCAATTTAAAACAACTGAATATGTTTTGAAATTTAATTTATTCCTGTGATCAATTCAGCATCATTACTCCAGTCTTCAGTGTCACACACTCAAAAAAATATTTCTGTCTAAACATAAGTTTTATGTAATTTAATTACATAGTAATTTTCCATCCATTTGGATTACATAGTTTTAACATAAACAAACTAATAAACTTAATGTGATTCATATTTGTCAGTCATATGTAAATGAAGTAGGTAAGATTTATGTAATAGTTTTATCTTCGGTTGATTTCATCGAAGGCTGTGAAGTCAGTTGTAGTTCTTGTGTTTCTCTGTCCTTCAGTGATTCTGCTTGTTAACAGCAGGTGTTCATCATTAATGCTCAATCATCACTTAATGATCTCATTAACTCTGACACTGCTTCAATGGTACTTTAACTCAGTAGTGTGCACACACATGACCACTAAACAGTGTTAATTAACCTGGGCATTTTTCTGTGAACTATTACATAAATCTTACCTATTTCATTTACGTATGACTGACAAATATGAATCACATTAAGTTTATTAGTTTGTTTATGTTAAAACTATGTAATCCAAATGGATGGAAAATTGCTATGTAATTAAATTACATAAAACTTATGTTTAGACTGAAATATTTTTTTGAGTGCATGATCCTCCAGAAATCATTCTGATATGATGACTTGATGCTTAAGAAATATTTCTTATTATTATCAATGTTAAAAACAGTGCTGCTGCATAATATTTTTTGGGAAACATACTTTTTTCAGGATTCTTTGATGAATATAAAGTTCAAAAGAGCAGCATTTATTTGAAATAGAAATCTTTTGTAACATTATAAATGCCTTTACTGTCATTTTTGATCCAATAAATGCATCCTTTCGGAATAAAATTAATAATTTTACTGACCCCAAACTTTTGAACGGTAGTGTATGTTCGTGTATAATCCAGTAGTTTTTTTTATTCATTTCTGTTATCTTCAGTGCATTGATTGCTGTTGCTCTGGTCTGTTTGGTTTTCCTGCTGCTTTTTTGCCCTTCGTGAATCTGAGTGTGAATGAAATCTCATAATATGGTCTCAAAACTTCTGCTTTATATTGGAGAGGACACTATAAAGCATACACTACGAGCATATCTAACTATTGGACAACATCGTAAGCGCGTTAACGTGTGACGTCATATATTTATATATATTCCTGACAGTCATAAATATATTCATGAGACATGTTCTCATGGTGTGTCTTGTAACTTCGGATGTGTACCATCACTTTAACTCAACCAAAGACCACAGAAATTTTAGTCTATAAGGACCCTTTTCCCCAAAGCAATCAAAAACGTAACACTTGTTGAGAGAAAATGCATTTGTAAATGTGTTTTTGTAGTTTGTGAACAGGCTAGGATACTGTAAAGTTGTTCCCCGACATGTTTTGGGTGAAATGTCATTGGCTGGCGTGTCGTCTTTGTCTCGCTGGCCGATGAAATCGTAGCACTTTCTGTTTAACGTTTTGTGAATATCGAAAGTGGCGAAACCAAAAGTATAACTTTTTTCAAAATAAATAAAATGATGCACCAATATTTAAAAAAAAAAAAAAATCTAGATGGTGGCTGTAGCACATAACCTCTTCTACTGCTTGCTTTCATATTTCTGCTTTACTTTTCATGTCTGTGTCATGCTACGATTTTTGTAAAATATGTCTGAATATTGTATAACTGAAGATTCTTCTGTAAATTACAACTTTTGCTCTTTGTTTCTGCCCTTTTATCTGTCATTTCTTCCTAAAGCGAAAAGAATCGTGACAATAAATGAAACGTGAATGAAGTACTAACTGCTTTCGCTTGGCTTTTCTTCTCCAGCCTCTCTCTTCTCTGTCTGCTGAGTTAGTGTGCGCTGTTGTATAACTGTCTGCATTAACACAACTCACTCATGAACCCAAGATTGCTGCTGTAAGTTCTTCACTAAATTCCTTTTTTCTTTGGGGATCTTGTATGATTTGAACCCTCAAGTTCTGAGACCCTGATCATTTACATTTTGAAATGAATATATATTATATATATATATATATATATATATATATATAAGTAACACATAAAATGATTTAGTTTGTAAAATAACTCACACCTCAATTTATAAAAACAAACATGTTGACAAAAATGCATAGCAGGTACATGGTTGTCCCATAGACTTCTATTATAACAAGTTTATAACAAGTTTAAACGGAAATATCTCTTTAAATGGTTCTCCTGCAAACACTTGTCAGTACGCATGAGTACCCGTCCTGGGAAGACAGGGGACAGTCTCCTCATTGTAAATCAAGCTTGTGAAATTCACACAGTTTGGCAAAGTGTTCAAACCCACCCTTTTGTCCCCTCCAAAGTTTCAGTCGTTGCCATGGTTACAAGACATTACAAAGACCCTATATGGCACAAAGATCTGTTCATTTTGATGGGGGTGCTTTATAGTGTCATTTCTGTCCCTTAATTCTAATTCTAAAATGTGCTGAAAACACTTATTGTTATAGACGTATTCGCCATTCAAAGACCTGCTTTTGCATTAGTGAAGCTTTACTGAACCTCTAACATAAGATAATTTTTATTTTTATTCTTTTTCAATCCTACGCAAAACATATGGAAGCTATTTTCCATCACAGATTAAATAAGTTAATTGTGACTTTATATCTTGCAATTCTGAATTTTTTTTCTTGCAATTGCGAGTTTACATCTCACACTTTTGACTTTTTGCTCAGAATTACGATATAAACTCGCAATTGTGTGGAAAAAAGTCAGTATTTTAAGTTTATATCTTGCAATTCTGACTATTTCTCACAGTTAGGAGTTTATAACTCACAATTTTGACTTTTTTCTAAGAATTGGGAGATAGAAACTTGGAATTACAAGAAAAATAATTATTTTTGAGAATTGTTCACGCAATTGCGAGTTTATATCTCACAATTGTGAGAAAAAAGTCAGAATTTCAAATTTATAATTCGCAATTCTGACTTTTATCTAATTGTAGGATGTAAACTCGGAATTGCGAAGAAAAAAGGTATTGTGACTTTCTCACAATTCTGACTTCTCAGAATTGAGATATAAACTCACAATCATGTGAAAAAGTCAGTATTTTAAGTTTATATCTTGCAATTTCTCGCAGTTATGAGTTTAACTCACAATTCTGACTTGAATTGTAAGATTTAAACTCGGAATTACGAGAAACAAAATCAAAATTGTGAAAAAGTCCATTTTTTTTGAGAATTTTTCACGCAATTGCGAGTTTATATCTCACAATTAGGAGAAAAAAGTAATAATTGTGAGTAATAAGCTTAATTGCTCAAAAGCTCAAAGTTTATAACTTGCAATTCATTGTGAGATGTAAACAAGGAAAAAAAGTCAGAATTTCGAGAAAAAAACTCAGATTTTTATCTTTTATCTCACTATTCTGACTTTTTTCTTACAATTGCAAGTTTATAATGTGCAATTCAGACTTTTTCCACCGAATTGTGAAATATAAACTCATAAATGCAAGTTATAAAGTCCAATAAAATAAAGTCCAAACTTGCATTTGTGAGATAAAAAGTCACAATTATCTTTTTAGTTTTTTATTCCGTGGCTTCGTTCACATTACAGCTGCATTTTAGGAGTTTTGCGTAGTCAAAATTAACGGTGTTTGCTCCCATTTTAGGTGACACCACGTACCTGGATATTTTCCGTGAGTTTTCCCACATGGCCTCCCACAATCCTGAGAAGCTGAAACGGAGGAGCATTCACTTCCGTCACTCCTTCAGGTAGCCGCATGATATCCGTCAATAATAAATGCAAATATTGCTTTATAAACACACACACACACGTAATTCATATATATGTATCTTTAATCTATTCTAGAGTTTGAACGATCAACTCTATTAAACTTTGGACACCGATCAAGCTGGAGCAGAAGACACTTTGACTAGCTGATATAATGTGTGATGGAGACGAGTCTGAAGGACTTGAAACAAAAATTGTGCTCGTGTTGAATGTTTGTACTGATTTCAATGATATTTTTGTAGCTTTATGGGGGTCAGCTGGACTCGACCCCCAATGTTGTGTGTTTGTTTTCTTCATTTGCATTCTCCTTTTTTTAGCCGAAACAGACATCAAAGCACCTACAATTTATGGTTACAGGTCTGTTAACATTATAATCACGTTCATGCATGAAAGCTTTCCCATTTTACATTTCATCTCAATACTATTACAAGCATCACTATTACCCTCTATTATAAAACATATGCGGCACTGATGATTTTTTTCTGTATTTAAAGCAGTTGAAATAATAAGGAAGTTGTTTTTGGAGAATCTGCAGTGATTTTGTCTGTTGCTGTAGTGATGAATGTACTGTTTTGTATTGACTACGCTGGTGTAGTCTATATATTTTATCTGTACCGCCACTATGAATCATTGCAAATTCAAATGCAGATATTGTATATTGTCATTTTAGATGCAAATTGATAATATAAAATGATTGTATTTTGTAAAAACAGTGAGAGGACCTTTTGTTGAGGGAAATAAATATCTTTCAAAAAAAAAAAATCTTTGTCTTTCATAAGATTAAAAAAATGTGAATTGAAAGTTATGATTTTGCTGTATATTAACAAAGACTTTGTTATTAATCTGGGTTATGAAACATAAGGTGCATGTGATAAATGTTTTGAGTGCTGTGTATTTTCCACAAAAAGTTCTTAAAAATATCTCCCCCACACAATTTCATGTATTTCTACTGAAAACAGAATGAGTTAAGATGGAGAGCACATTTGACGGACAAGACATCCCTCACAATTGTTTATACTTGTCCACGTGACATTGAGAATCCGATTTTATCCACTGAATCATTCTTATGAGCCTGTCCACTAGTGAATCTAAACTATTCAGTGTGATTCGCAATGACTCGTATGAACCGGTTCTTTGTAATGAATTAAAACTTACAAGCTGCGTCCCAAATGACGCACTATACACTTATACACTACTATATACTTATGCTCTACCTACTCATTCATGTAGTTTATACATTTTATAAGGTTATTTTGTCATTCACAGTGGGAGTCTGATCGCCCCTCCCTCTCTGCTACACAATTAAAGCTGCGACAGAAGTTTCCGACATCTTTATTTGTACTAAAAAAGTACAAAAATAATGCATAAGTACGCGAATTTTGACGCACCTACAGTTGGACAAGTGTAAACCGATTTCCGAACGAATGATTCTTATCAGTAGGTTCTTTATAGAGAATCATAAACAGTTTAGACTGATTCCCAAACGAATGACTCGAATGAGTCGGTTCTTTAGAATCAGGTCACTAACTGACAACGCGTCGTTAAAGATAAACATTTTGTATAAATATTGTGATATATGAATAATCACTACTTATTTAATGTTTTTATTTGTTTTATAGTCCACATCGATATTCCTAAAACGCAATTTACATGTGAGTGCAACGCATTCAGTTTTATTTCAGTCAGACTTTTATTTTGAAAAGCAGCCGAATGCGCTTCAGAACTTTTATTTCCCCTTGTACATCATCACTTCCTGGAGTTGCAGCAGCCATATTGGCATGGGGGATAGATGACAATTTCACCTTAGCCGAAGAGCTACAATTTTGTTATTTTTGAAAGTTTATCAAGGGCGAATTCACTCTGAAATAAAGGGATAGCAATATATCACCCCAATTTGACCGTGGTCGATCCCGTGGAGGGCGTTGAAAGAGGTGAGACGGAACCGTTAAAAATCCCCGTTCAGTGTCTATGGCTGTGTTTTAAAACCTAGCGAGCCATCTACTTAGACAGCATCTGATGCCGTCATCATAATGCATAACTGAACGTTCGGAACACTAAATACTGTCTAGGTAGGCAGCTAACTAGGTTTTGAAACACAGTCCATGTCTCCGTTGAAACGCGATGTTTACACATGTTGTTTTTTAACCATATTTACACTTGTCTCATTGTTGTTGTCTTATGTTATGTACAGTTGCTGTCAACTAAGGTGTTAACCGCTCTATAATCATACGCCACTATGTTGTTTTTTAAAAAAAACAACAAAAAAACATAACAGTTCTGGTCATTTGCCTAAATATCTACCGCTGTGTATTAAAATTTGTACAGTATTGAGAACACAATGCAAAATCCGTACGTGATCATACACCGATGTCAAGCTGCTTCCTTATTGACAATCATAACAATATGGTTACAGTTGATGTCAACAGTAGTGTTGATGTATTTTCAGACTTTGTACAGTATTTTAAATACTCTGTTTTTTCATGCAAGTGTCTTTTATGAAGACCAGGAACTGTTTTTGTATTGTGTAACTGAGAGTGCCATGTGATTTCACAGATGAGCAACAACTTAAACAAGAGGGCCCCAACCACAGCAACACAGCGGTTAAAACAGGACTACCTGCGCATCAAGAAAGATCCGGTGCCGTATATCTGTGCTGAACCTCTGCCCTCCAACATCTTGGAATGGTACATTTGATTTCCTCCAAAACATACATAGATAGATAGATACTATTGTATGTTAATTTGCATGACTTCCTGTTTTTTACTGCCTTGTGGTTTGAGTTTGGAGCTCTGTCAAGTTTGATTATTAATTCTTAAAGTGCCCTTGTCATGCTTTTTCGGATGTTATCGTTCATGTAGTGTGTAATATAGCTGTCAAAAGGTTGGCAACGTGTCCAATAAATGGGAGTTGTTGTCTCTCTAAAGAAAGAACCGGTTCTGAATCGAGTCGTCAGTAATTCCAGTCTTGCTTCCTCCAAGAATCTATGTAGGTTTGTAACAAGTTTGCATAATGCCAGCCTATGGTCTTCATTGGCTGCTCGCAAACGTCTGCTTTGACCCGCCCCTCAAACACTAGTTGTAGCGAAGACTGGAAGAGTTTGGTTTTTGTTTTGACATGTCGAGAAGATGCTGTTTTCTGCGAAAGCAGATTCATAGACGGTCACAACAGACTTTGGCCGTCTTACCAGTCAGAGCAGAGTAGACTCTCAGAAAGGAGGGGTTTAAAGAGAACGAATCCTTGCTCAAAACGTTTCAGGCGCTCTGAGAAAAGAGGTGCCGCTGCGGTGTGTATCATGAGAAAATCCAAATGTTTTTTGTCCTTGAATGCATGTAAACCTACTATAAGGGTGCGTTCACACTTGTAGTTCGGTTGGTTTGGTTCGTTTGGTCCGGACCAAAAAACAAAAATAAAACATATAGTCCTGGTCCGCTTAGCGTTCACACTGGTATTTTTAGCAGCGAACCTTAAGTTACTGAACCAAAGGCATAGTGATACGGTCACGACCTGATTGGTCGGCTTTTATGACGTATATTTCACGACGGAACATTCAAAACAATGCTGTGTGCTGGATTAAACACCATCATTTTATGCATGTATATATGCTTTATTTTTACCAGCTGAGAACTCACGAAGAGCTCATAAAATGTTCAAAACAGCATCAGGATTTCCTCCGTTGTACGCAGAAACGAAGATTGATGAGGCACTTTACCTCCTGGTTGCTCCACGTTTGCACTCGACTCATTTTGGATACACCGATCTTTCCGCAATGACTTGTAGCGTCGCATCTCGTGACATCACATCCTGTTTTTGGTTCGTTTACATGTCTTTGGTCTGTGTTACGTTCATATGTCAATCGAACCGCACCAGAGTTCGTTTGGAAGCGGACCGAGACCCATCTTTTTAGCACCAGGGTTCGGATGGCAGCGTTCACATATGTTCAAACGAACCGCACTAACTGAGCAATCGCACCAGGGTTCGTTTTAATCGAACCAAACATGACAAGTGTGAACGCACCCTTAGAGACCTTAAAACCAAATTAGGAACCTTTGAAATAGGGACTTTTAATAATGGTTCCAAGTCACTTTGGACTGACTGGTAATGAGAGAGCGGATACGACTGCCCGGGATGCGCTTGACCTGGAGATATCTGACTGTTAAAGTTAAAGTTAAATAAATGTTTCCTCCTTTATGTCTCTCGTGTCAAGTTCCTTTAACTGTTAAGCATATTCTGCTGCTAGAAAACGCTTTTATTCAGAAACCTGCATGCATGGAATATTTCAAAATGTATCACCCCAATGTATTTTAGATTTTCTATTTTATGTTAAGTTGAAATCTTTTACATAGTAACGCAAATTTTATGGATTGTGATCACGGTTCCCAACTCTCGTGAGACAAATACGCAACCGCAGCTTTAAAAACAAGCCCAATATTGTTCAATTATTAATCTTATTTATCATTAACTATTTATTACCAGTAAATGAGCCTGCAACATATTAAACTGAAACCTCTTTTTTATTTGAAAATGAAAAACAGAAGTTATTTAGCAAAAATCAGGGAGCTCGTGTGCTATCCACTCATCTCCGATCACCTGTGAGCAGAATAGGGATGGAGGGATGGGAAAGGAGAAAAAGATAAGAGCAACAGCCATATATTTATAGCTTTAAAAAATAAATTCGAACCAAATGGATCTATTAGTAGGCTGTATGACTACTTGTTTTTTTAAATACAGCCTGTGATAATTTATACATTACAAAAACATTGTAAAAATTAAAAAAAGGTCATTCCTCTCCTCCTTACACCATCCATACAGTCACACATCGCTTTACTTCGATCACCGACTGCTTGACATATCCAGTCTTTAAGTTGTGTATCCTTTTTACAGTCTTTGTTGTATTTTTTTCCATACTTGGACCACTTTGTTGATGCCGTTGTTTGCGAAAATTTACCTGTCTATTTATGTCTTACTATCACTTGGATTGCAACGTCACACGCATGCACGTTGAATGTGATTTTTCTCCAATGAGGGGGAGGAGGGGGCTGAATGTTTTGGCGAATTACGCTACAGAATTTCTATTACTGCACTGATTGGCTATTCGCTGTAATCAGACGGCAACTATTAATGTAAAGAAATGTCAGATAACAAGCAACAATATTTTTTTTAAATAAGCCCAAAAAAACACAACCCGCGACTCCTGATTTCTTTTTTTTAAAGCGACTTGCCAAAAAAAAAAAGCCGGATTATAAGATGACTTGGCCACTATGATTATGATATTGACCTTTTATGTTTGCCATGTAAATAGCAATGATGCTAACATGGCATAAACAACTTAATAAGCAAAAAAAACTAATCAGTTTTATAATTTCGGTTGCACTTTAGTTACAGCATGTGCAATAACATGTAAATTGCAGTGTACTTGCCCTAAAAAGTACTGGGTAATATAAGGTAACTACATGGGCTAGTTATTACCCAGTTATTGTAATTGCTATAATGTGTTTGTGTTATGTACATGGGGAAGAGGACTGTAAAATAAAGTGCTACCATAATTTCTATTGTATTGAGCAGAATGTTCACTGTCTGCATTCCTCCATTCAATGAAAGTGAATGGAAACGGATGCTTTTGAGCTCTTAAACAGACACAAACACACCATGAAAGTGGTCTGTATGAATCAAAACAATACATTCCAAGTTTATGAAGCTGCATGATATCTTTCTGTGAGGATTCAGGCTGAAATTTAAGTTTTATGGTGCTTATTTGTCCTTTTTGAAGCTTAACAGCCCAACAACTGTCACTGTGCTTTCACTGTAAAATTGTGTAGAAGTTCTTCAAAACATCTGACAGGATTTGTATCACTTGTTACAGTAACTATAGAAAGTGATAAAATAACATTTATCACTTATTATACACTAAAGATTTTGTAATCATATCACTCTAGATACGATCACATGTTTCCTTCTCTTTCAGGCATTATCTAGTACGTGGCCCTGAGAAAACTCCATATGAAGGTGATTTCCCCCTTTGCTTCCCTTTTTTAAATTGTGCATTTCTCAATGTCGGCTTCATTTTGACTTGTCTTGTTTTTCATAGGTGGTTACTATCATGGCAAATTGATTTTCCCACGGGAATTTCCCTTCAAACCACCGAGCATATACATGATCACACCCAACGGCAGATTTAAATGTAATACAAGGTAAACAAAATGGTCTCTTTTTTCGTTTTCTTCATTTAGATCTTTATTTGAGTGTGTAAACAGTTATTTTGAGCATAGTTACAGCTAAAAGCTGGTGTTGTGCATGACACAATCGTGAGTGCCTTATTGCTGCTGTGAAATGTTTATTATATAATAAATCTTTCATTATAACATTATTTTATTGAGCAAACTCATGAAGTGCCATGATCCTCCTCGTGCTTCATGTAAACTAAGGTTAATAGTTCACTTTTATGGGTGTTGCACGCCATAGTTGTTGCTGTATTGTGAGGTTTTGCATGGTTGGAACATCAGCATCTCATACGCTGCATCTGAAATCACGTACTGTATGAGTTGGTACTGTATTTGAATCATATTAAAATGTACGCTCTGTAGTCTGAATTCGGACGCACTACATCCGCCATGTTGTTACTCTCACGTAAACTAACCGCGTCAGTTCCACCATCACTTCCATTCATAAATCCTCTCCCATGGCCTCATGGGATAGTAAAGTGTCCATTTGAATTTCGCTTCAGAATCTCAGTTGAAGTAGTAGGTCATCCTGGGACTTTTCGTTTTGTGATACTATGTGTTTGGACACACTACTCTTTTGGGGTATGTTTTTCGCATACTATATAGCAGGGAAGTATTCGATTTCAGACGCAGCGATAGATTTCATGATAAGTCTCTCGAATCAGAAGAACAATACAATTTCTGCATGATGACTAGCTTTCGCTTTCTCTTTCAGGTTGTGTCTTTCCATCACAGATTTTCACCCTGACACGTGGAACCCTGCGTGGTCCGTATCCACCATCTTAACCGGCCTCCTGAGCTTCATGGTTGAAAAAGGTCCGACTCTCGGCAGTATCGAAACCTCTGACTTCACAGTGAGTCACGCTGATTTAAAATCACAGTGAAATTCTTTGAGCGGTGTTCGTCCTCATGGTGTTTTTTATATTTTGTTAAAGGAATAATTCACCCAAGTGAATAAAAATTACAGAATTTAATTTTTTTTTTAAGGGGGGGGGGTGCAATTTATTTATTTATTTATTTATTATTATTATTATTGTTATTATATTTATTATATAAAAGCCTTCAGTGCTTTTTATGTGAGATTGTAAGATTTTTTTTTTTTTAATTAACTTTTTAGTTCTGTGAAATTAATAGAATTTAAAAAAAATTTAGGAATATTGTATAATAGGTTTTCCCTTCGCATTTTTCACGTACATGTAACAACGTTGTCAAAACGATTCCCGTTCACACGGATCGGCGAAAACGACTAAAACAACTTAAACGCTGTATTATGCTTTTGGGCCAGTAGTTGGCGATGTCACTTTGTAAGGAAAAGCTAGACGCCTTCAGACTGAACATGTGATACACATGCGCATAACGTCACCGTTATCTCAAATTCACATTTTTGTTCTTTACTTGGAAACAACAACAGTGTCATTTTCAAAAACTTGCAATTTGACACCTGTTTTCTGGCCCCCAAAACGCAGTTGTCTTTTAAATAAACGGCCAAAACGCATCAAAGGTTTTCCGTTTTTAGTTGAGAACAGTGTCGTATAAACGGCACCTTAATGGGCTTTGTGTGTGCACAGTAATAATACATTTTCATGAGCAGAAAATCATCATAGTAGAATGATTTCTGAAGGATCATGTGACACGGAAGACTGGAGTAATGATGCTGAAAAACTTTTGAATGTTGGTGTAGAGCATACTTCATTATACTAGCGAGAAATACATTATGTTTTAGTCTATATTTAGGGTTTTGGGGGGTTTTTTGCAGAGCGGGAGATTTATTTTTTTAAATATCCATCAGAAATTGTATATTAAAAGTGGGCATTGCATACAGGATTTGTGAAATCATTCCCAAAGGAGATGAACCAAGTTTGTAGTTTTATTTGAAAAAGTTCTTGAACTGTGCTATGTGCATGTCTGATGAAAGTAAATGAGATCCGTGTTAACGCCGTGTTTGTTTGAATGCATTCCCTGCAGAAAAGACAGTTGGCCTCCCAGAGTCTTGCGTTCAACATCAAGGACAAAGTCTTCTGTGAACTGTTTCCAGATGTTGTCGAAGTAAGTATCGTGCCAGACTTCTTCACAGATGTATGCGTGAGCTTTAAGCACATTCTTTCAAAAAAAATATTAATGCTTGGTCCCGTTCGTCCCTCATCAAACAGGAAATCAAGCAGAAGCAGCGTATGCAGGAAGAGCTCAGGTCTCGCTCGCAGGCGCTGCCCCTCCCCGACGTGGTGCCGGATGGCGAAGCCCACCACGCACAAAACGGGCACATGCCCCTGAACGGGCACCTGCCCCCGGGTGCGGCCCACCCGCCCGACCTCCAGCAGGTCAACCGTAACCATGGACTCCTGGGTGGAGCGCTCGCTAATTTGTTCGTCATTGTAGGCTTCGCCGCTTTCGCTTACACGGTCAAGTATGTCCTGCGGAGCATCGCGCAGGAATGAGTCGCCCAATGAGAAGCATCGACAGGAGAGACAAAAAGGCTGGTGCTGTTCTCACGACCAAATAAAACGAAGCAGTGTCCCGTTAATGAAATTGAGAGCTTGGTGATTTCCTCCATAGTGGTGACAACCAGATCTCGTGTAACACGGCCACTTAAAGGTCAAGGTCACATGAAAAGATGGCTTTATTAATATGTAAGGAAATTTTAAAAAAAGCAAATTTTCTACCTTACACAGTTCCCAAAGGAAGCCGACTTCGTGTGACCGTGAAATTAATCAGATCGGGCTTTTTTTTAAGGGCCTGAATCAGCATTTGTTGTTTTTCATGTTTCTCGTTGATCTGTAAGATTTTAAAATCTGCACATATAGAATGCTGGGTTTTTATGTGGAAGATTAAAAGAGAAAAAAAAGTCCAATCATTCCTTTAAAAACAAAAGAAAAAGGCAGTTCTGATGTGTGTCGCACCATTTATTGCTGTGACGAAAATCCCAGAGTATTTTATGTAATAGAATGGCTCGACTGTAAACATGCTTTACCGATGGAAACTTGTTCTTAAATGCATCTGTGCTCGCTTGCGCTAAGCCAACCGTAACAACCAGTTAGGCCAAGAAAGAAGCGGTGTGAAATGAATTATTTGTCTTTTGTTTGTTTGTCTGTGATGCGGCGCTCCAAGTGTACATTAACTTTCTTTCGGAGGAGAGTCCCTGTCGGCTAAAAGAAAATCATGTGAACTCATTATTGCAACACTATAAATTGTTTTTGTGCAATATGTAAGATTGTCAGCACTACTCGGCTTTTACGATACACGGCACTTCTTTTGTTTCCGAGGGTTGTGATTTATGCAATAATTCTTAATAAACTGAAAAATCCATTTAATTCTTGTTATAAACATAGGCAGGTGAATATGCATTAAATTCTTACATTTCCTGTTGTACTGTAAGAGCTTCGGTTGTGTTTATTAGGAAATAATTTGCACAAATAATTCACAATGAAGACTTGCAAGTCAAAGTCTTGTTTGCTGAGATCTACCTGCACCGCAAAAAAAACATCTCTTTCAGGGTCGGAACGGTTGTGTCGCTGCTCATTCTGAGTTAATACTTTCATTGTACCAGTATGTTCTGGTCTCCCCCCCCCAATTCAAGTGTTCTGATGTCCCGGATACTAGCAGTAAGACATATTTCAGCACCTCCATGAACACTGTTGGTCGATATCCTTTCCTTTAGAGGGGCGTGTAATCAGAGATAGTCATGTTGTGTTTACATTTTGAATAAATAATATTCTATTAAAGAAAGCGGTCGTTCATGTGTGATTCACTCCACCTCTTGCCTTGTTGCATTGTGATGCGATGCCAGCTGGAAACATTCAGATGCGCTGAAGAGACAAAACACACAGTTTACACATTATATATTATTTACAACCACTACGATGAAACTCCTTTTCGCTTAAGATATTAGCACATGAATATTTGTATGCACATGCAGATTAGTTATGTAATTGTTGATATCACTCTTGGGTATATGCACAGTTGTGTGTGTGTGTGTGTGGACGGGTATTCCCTACGTTATGGGGACTAAATGTCCCCACAGGTATAGTAAACTAGTAAATTTTGATCTTGTGGGGACATTTTTTGGTCCCCATGAGGAAACAAGCTTATAAATCATACAAAATTAGCTTTTTTGAAAATCTAAAGTAGCAGAACTTTTTCTGTGATGGGTAGGTTTAGTGTAGGGGGACAGAATGTACAGTTTGTACAGTATAAAAACCATTACGCCTATGGAATGTCCCCACAAAACACAACGTGTGTGTGTATGATGAGTACAGTCGATATAGCGAAGTTCTTCAACAAATATAAAGTCGATTAAATGCATATAACAAAAGTTTGTAACTGAAATTGATTTTATATATATATATATATATATATATATATATATGTACATATAAGTGGAAAAACAGATTAGAAATTATATCAACATATTGCTTTATCGCCTCTAGAAAACTAAAAGGTTACAATTTTGCCTAAATTTCCAATCAAACCGAACATAATATGCCTACCAAACTAACAAACTGTGCCGCAGCTGAGTGACTCAAAACAACTCACTGATTTCTAAGTCACATGACACGCGCCCGGCCAATCGGCGCTCGATATCACATCCCGGAAATGGTGCCCATTTGATGTCCTACATTCCTCTCCAGGTCTCAATCATATTTCTGTTCGCTGTCCTTGCAGAATTTTAATATGTAACGATGTTGTTGACGACGCGTCGGACTGTGTCTAATGTTGTTGGACACCTGGAAGCTCGTCGGCTCTAATAAAGCGACGTTTTTACGGAGGAACAATTTGATAATAAAAGAAAAACTATGAGGCCTAATAGGAGAGATGAAGAACAAGTGTCAAGCTGAGGAATTCAACACACAACAGGTGAGCTGCAAACATGTTGCATTGCATGAAGACTGTAAATGTGAGGTTTTATAAAGAAGTGTGCATGCATGCAGCACGTCAGGTGGTGTTTGCCGTGCCCTCGAAATATTTCACACGACAGTCACGGTATTTGTTGGCTGGTGAGGCTAGTACATGTCAGTACATGTCACACTGAAAGTCGAATAGTTTGTTTGTGAAATATTTGTCGCTGCCACACCTCTTTTTTTTTTATAATCATACTGTAGCAACCATTGCCATGACAACCCCTCCCTGGCTACAGCCGTTTCTATAGCGACCAACCTGGATCACCTAGCTAGAGCGGTTGCTATGGCAACGTTCTTATGATTTGTTCTGGGTTTTGTCTGGATATTCCGAAATGCATTAAAATATTGCAGCCATACAGACAAAGACTTGAATACGTCTCTAAAAGTGAAAATCTGGGTGGTGTAAATAAAACTGTAAATCATCAGTAAAAAAGTTAAATTGCTGAGAAAAATTGTTTGAAAAACGTCTTTGTAACAACTTATTTTTAGTGAAATCCTTAAACGTTTTTTAAAATTAACATTTTGTTCAAGTCAAATAGAGTTAACCGAAGAAAACTAAATTATATTTCTCGGAATGCATAATATTTTGTTTCATATATATATATATATATATATATATAAGTGTATATAGAAGTGCAATGAAAATATTTTATAAAATGTTTAGTTTATTTAAAAAAAAAAAAAAACCCATTAAACCCATTAAAATTGCAGCCATACAGACAATTATATTTTTTGATATTTTGTGTGAAATAAAGTTAAAATATCTAGGAGGTATAATTGTGTCCGGAAGAAAAAATCTAATTAAAAACATAAAATTCTTAAAAAAACAAATTACAAAAGTTTACATAATATTATTAGTTGTTAGCAGTGAAGCAGTTTTTTGTTTTTAAATATTGATATTTGGAAAAAATTTTATTCATCAAATCTGTCATGTCATTATCATAGCATAACCAACATGCATAAGCCATTTTGTTTTGTCTTATTGTCATTTTGTTCATACCAAATGAAGTAACGCTAAGAAAATGTCTTTATATTTGTTCTCAAAAATTCATAATACTTTTTTTCTGTTAACATTTCTAGGCATGTCCTCACAAATGCAAGCGTTTTCCTCTCCCTCCGTGTCCTCCAGTGGCCTGTCCCGCTCCAAGAAACTGAAGGTGGAAAACCATGTTTGGAATGTGAGCAGCCAATCAGGCGAGAGCAGCTACTACCAGCACAGCCCAAACCAGACGAATGGCTCTTCCCCCTCCACATCTGGATTCAACCCCAATTACAACTCCTCTAACCTGGTCTTTCCTCCTCCTGGAGGCTCGCGGGAACAGACAGTGGTACGTGCCGCAGACAGCACCGGCAGCGTCCCGGAGCCTTCTTCCTCATCCTCATCGTCCACGTCCAGTCGGCATGGAAAAGATGCGGGCTCCGCCTCTCTGACATGCGAGGGTTATCAGAAACAGGGCAGTCTAAAGCGGAAGAGCGAGGAGGTGGACAGCAGTGACAGCGTGCAGATTTTGGAGGAGCTCTCAGCTCCTGTGCTCCCCAACCGTGTGGCCGGAGGTGGAGGCAACGTCACGGCTCAGTCCATTGCTCATTCCACGTCCACCACCAAGAGCAGCAACTCCCACAGTGAGGGCGACTACCAGCTGGTGCAGCACGAGATCCTCTGCTCTGTCTCCAACAGCTACGAGGTTCTGGAGTTCCTCGGCCGGGGAACATTCGGACAGGTTGCAAAATGCTGGAAGCGTGGAACTAATGAGATCGTGGCCATTAAGATTCTCAAGAATCATCCGTCATATGCCCGCCAGGGTCAAATAGAGGTGAGCAGCTAACCAGAATCAGAACTTTTCCCAAATCATCGTATTTTAGTGAATAAAATGCTGTAAATTATTGAAGCTCCTTTGTTCCTCGGAGTAAAAGTGAAAAGAAATAAATAACCTGTCACAATTGTGAGAGATATAAAGTTGCAATATAAAGTGGAGAAATGGTTGGATTCGCGAGATATCCAGTCACAATTTGGATGGTTGAGGAATGGTGACAATTGTGAGATATACAGTCATAATATCAAGAAATGCTCTCAATTGTGAGATATACTGGTGTAGGTACGAGAAAAAGATGCAGTTGTAAGATATACAGTCATTATATCATGAAATAGTAGCAATTTTGTGATACACAGGCAGAGTTATGAGAAATAATCACAAATATCAGATATTACAGTCACAATATCATGAAATAGTCGCAACTGTGAGATATATAGGTACAGTTACGAGAAATAATCGCAATTGTGAGATATACAGTCGCAATATCATGAAATAGTCGCAATTGTGAGATATATAGGTACAGTTACGAGAAATAATCGCAATTGTGAGATATACAGTCGCAATATCATGAAATAGTCGCAATTGTGAGATATACAGTCGCAATATCATGAAATAGTCGCAATTGTGAGATATACAGGCGCAATATCATGAAATAGTCGCAATTGTGAGATATACAGTCGCAATATCATGAAATAGTCGCAATTGTGAGATATACAGGCGCAATTACGAGAAATAGTAGCAGTTGTGAGATATATAGGTGCAGTTACGAGAAATAATCGCAATTGTGAGATATACAGGTGCAGTTACAAGAAATAATCGTAAATTTGTGATATCCAGTCGCAATATCAAGAAATAGTCGCAATTGTGAGATATATAGGCGCAGTTACGGGAAATAGTAGCAGTTGTGAGCTATACAATCACTATTATTACAAAAAGATACAATTGTGTGATATACAGTTGTGAGATGTGAAATTGCAGTTGTAAGTTACACAGTCACAAATGACGAGAAATGATCGCATGGTGAGATATTCAGCTGTTATTATTAGAAATAGTCGTAGTTGTGAGATATTCAATCATAATCACCAGAAATAGTGACAAATTGCCAGAAACAGACACAATTGTTATATACACAGTCACATTTATGTGAAATGGATGCAATTGTAAGATACAGTTACAATTACGAGAAGTTAGCAGTTACCAGAAATAGTCGCAATTTTGAGATCTGATTGCATTTGTGACCAAAGTTGCAAATGTGAGATAAATTACCACAATTTTCAGTAATACTCACAATTGTAGGATTGAAAAGTTGCTATACAAGAAATAAAGTCACAATTATTTTTTTAATTTTTACTCTCTGGAAACAGACTTCCACATAAAAATCCTCTCATATCAACTAATACTGGACTGATGCAATAAGAAATATCTAATGCATCTATTTCTACGTGAGCCATTAATCATCAATCATGAATCAGAATTTTCTTAAATGTAATGTTTAATTTGAACTCAATCGTGTCTTTTTAAAGGTGAGCATCCTCAGCCGTCTCAGCACAGAGAATGCAGACGAGTTCAACTTTGTGCGCTCTTACGAGTGCTTCCAGCACAAGAACCACACGTGTCTGGTGTTTGAGATGCTGGAGCAGAACCTCTATGACTTCCTCAAGCACAGCAAGTTCAGCCCGCTGCTCCTCAAATGCATCCGGCCGGTCCTGCAGCAGGTTTCCACGGCACTGATGAAGCTGAAGAGTTTGGGTCTCATCCATGCTGATCTGAAGCCCGAGAACATCATGCTTGTCGACCCCATCAGACAGCCCTACAGAGTCAAAGTCATCGACTTCGGTTCAGCCAGTCACGTCTCGAAGGCGGTGTGCTCAACCTACCTGCAGTCTAGATACTACCGGTAAGGGACATTTGATGTCAAAAGGATGTTTTAAATTTATATTTGTGTATTTCGAAGAAGCAAAGTCCAGGTTGCGCGCACTACATGTAAATTATGACCAATAAAATATGATGATTTTAATATTACAGACAATAATGTTATATATTGATACTATTATCTGTTTTAAAAAATATGTCTTAAACCAAAATGCATTTGGCAGAAATGTAAATGTTTAACTATTTTTAGGATTTATACAGTTTTTCATGCTTCCAAATATAAATATTTTTAAAATAGCATAATTATTGTGCATAAATAGTTCATTTTTCATATTAATGGCTACCAATATTGATCTCTAGACCTCAATTTTTTCCAATCACTTATAAAATTGTCTAAATGGTCAGTTGATGTAAACTTTTTAATGTCTGATGGCAATAATACATATATATATATATATATATACGATAGAATTTATAGATAACATGGCTATTACAGTATGTATACACGGAATTTGAAATGCACTAAAATATTTTTTTTTTTTTTAAATGTTTATCTCTTTGTGGAAAATATACAAATTGAAATTATGGAGGATAATTGGAGGATAATCTTAAAATAGCTAAATAGCAATATTCTGTCAACATCAAAGATCGATATTATAATCTGTCTATCACTCACTATCCATTATCCATAAAGAATTTATTTACCTTTACTGCATCATATATGTTGTTCTACCTGTCATTCTCCCAAACTTCCCCCCAATCTGCCAGTTAAATTAATTTATTCATTAGTTTATTATAATTTATTATTAATTTGTGTGTTGCGGTGCAGAGCTCCTGAGATCATTCTGGGCCTTCCGTTCTGTGAGGCCATTGACATGTGGTCCCTGGGTTGTGTCATTGCTGAACTGTTTCTGGGCTGGCCTTTGTATCCAGGGGCTTCAGAATATGATCAGGTCAGTAATAAGGTTTTGTTGCTTAAATTTAATCGGTTCTTTGCAAAATCATTTAGTTTTGTTCAAAATTTAATTTGAAAAGCTATCAGTAGATTTCGTAAGTGATACATGGAGGCACTAACACTTCTACTGATGAGTCAAGCCAATGCCAGTAATCTATCAACGACCGATACTGGTAGATATATGAGTTTATTACTACTAGTAGTAAATAATCATGCATGTATATACATAGTTCTGTCATGATACTCTAGATGGCGCAGGCTGATAGGTCCTTGACTCAATCTGCTTGCAATCACATCATTCTCTATAGGGCACAGCTGATTGGTTCCTGCTGTATCAGTAGCAAATGAGCTCACTGCTCAACCTTCAAATACTGGTCAGCATTTTCTGTAGCAGTTGCAGCATGCTTTCAGAAACCCTCCACCTTCCCCAGCTCCACCTGTATAGATCTGCTACGGGTAATTCATAACTATATTGTACAGCAGCAGCATGTCTTACTTGTTCACGGTGTGTCATGTATGCATTGGCAGAAGCAAGTCCCGTACTTGCTCTTTAACAGCATCAATAAGCAACAGGAGCAGCGTAGCAGATCCATTCTGCCAAGACCAAACATATCAACACTGTCATATCCTTTACTATGCCAAACACTTGTCATGACAGAAATGACAATTATGGACTAGTTATCTGTCTCTGCATACACTACTTGGCTACAACAAATTTTGTTTACAATGTGTCGATCTGTGAAGAATGGATGTATAATCTACATTTAATTTATATGCCTGTTTTTTTTCTACAGATTCGGTACATTTCCCAGACTCAAGGTTTGCCAGCTGAGTATCTCCTGAGCGCCGGCACTAAAACCAGCCGTTTCTTCCACAGAGGCCCAGACTCCAGCTACCCTCTCTGGAGACTCAAGGCATGTCCGCCTTAAAACACTGCTGTGTATTTTATTTTCTAAGACATCAGCAGTCAATTCATGATTGAAGACTTTCCTCACTGATGTGTTTCTGTTTTTAGACTCCCTCAGAGCACGAGGCAGAGTTTGGGATAAAGTCCAAAGAGGCTCGGAAATACATTTTCAACTGCCTTGATGACATGATGCAGGTAGTGCTCTGTCTACAGGAATGTGCAGAATAATCAAGATACAAATATGTAGACTCAGGCCGGAGCCGATAGCCTTGTGGATGACGTGTAGCGCTGTTGAAAAATAGAAAACAGGTTTTTAAAATTGTAATAATATTTCATAATATTACTGTATTTTAGATCAGATAAATGCAGCCTTGATGAGACTTATTTCAAAACACTTTGGTTAGCCAATACTTTCTCATGACACATGGTGTCTTTTTTTTTGTTTTTTGTTTTTTTTGAATATTAAAACTTATATTATTGTCAGGTTTCAAAATAGTTCTTTCTCACACTCCAGGTCAACATGACTAACTTGGAAGGCACGGATGTCTTAGCAGAAAAGGCTGATCGGAGGGAGTTCATTGACCTGCTAAAGAAAATGCTAACACTAGACGCAGACAAGAGGATCACGCCCACTAAGACCCTCAACCACCCATTTGTGACTATGGCTCACCTACTTCACTTCCCACACAGCTCACAGTAAGCCCTGCTGATGAGTTGATTATATACATATAATGTTTGTAGAATAGCCACATCTCTGTCTGTACTCCTCTGAGGACACTAATATCAACTCTCTTGTTGTGCAGTGTGAAGTCCTGCTTCCAAAACATGGAGATCTGCAAACGCAGGTGTACAGCTTTCGACAATAACAAGAACCTGTTCGCCAGCCACAACACCCCCAGTGCAGCCGCCAACCTCACTGTCACCTTCAGCAGTCAACTCAATCAGCACAGTCAGGTGTGTGCAACAGATGCATTGTGGGAAATTTCATTTGTTTGCAATGCATTTGCAATCAGTATGTTGCTTGTAGTGGAAAAATATAAGAATGTAAGTATTAAGCTACTTTAGTGTTTTTGTTAAAGCCATTTTTCACCTAAAAATAATAGTTCTGTTATCATTTACTCACCCTCGTGATGTTCCAAGTGTTTTCCCTGACATGGGAGGCGGGTGCACCAACAAGGACACTAAAGACTGCAATCTCTAGCATGCTTCTTGAGGCCAGGGGAGTGAGGTTTATATGCACAGCCCTTACTAGCTTGCTTCCGTTACACTCACACCCTTAAACCTCTCTCCCATCCGGGTCACGGCACCAAATGCAACCCCTCCAGTCCTACTCAACCCTCTCCGAGCGGGATTTGAACCGGCGTAAAGACCACATATGCCGTTTTTTCCATGAAAGACAAGAATGATTTTTGATTTGGCTCTTTTCCATACAACGTGGGGTAGTCGTGGCCTAATGGTGAGGGAGTTGGGCTTGTAACCTGATGGTTGCTGGTTCGATTCCCATGCCGGCAGGAATTGAAGGTGGGGATTGTGAATGAACAGCACTCTCTCCACCTTCGATACCATGACTAAGGTGCTTTTGAGCAAGGCACAAAATTCCTAATTGCTCCCCTTGTAAGTCGCTTTGGATAAAAGCGTCTGCTAAATGACTAAAATGTAAAATGAAAAAATGGTTTATCCCACCCCTCTCAAACAACATCAGTTCATATTGGCCATATCTGTTAAATCTCCAAAAATGGACACAATAAATCTCCATAAAATCGGTTTGTGTGACTCTTCTGAATTGATATGATTGCTGTTCATTTGTGAACCGCTGCAACCGAATCAGTGAGTTGACTGAAGCGAATATTGAAAAGAACAAAAGATTCATTCACAAATCAGACTGATCTGTATCTCACTGACTCAATAATTCAGTTCTTGAGTTGGCAGCTCAAAGCAGGGCAAGATTACCGGTGAATTTAAAAATGAACTACTTATATGGGGTTGGTTTTTTTCATTTTTGGAGTTTGACTGGCTTGGTCACTATGAATGGTCTGTGTAAAGAGGTTTGGATCAACATGAGGGTGAGTAAACAATGTCACAATTGCCATTTTATGTGAACTATAGCTTTAATGTGTAGTATGCATGCTATATAAAGGTCTTCAGTGCTATTTCTGTGCTTAGTCAATGGTGTTAAGACTCTCCCTCTCTTTCTGTAACTGCCAGATGGCCTCCACGGGGGGCCAATCCCTGTCTCTTAGCAGCAACGTTCCTTTACTGAACTACCAGCCTGGTCTGTACCAGCAGGCCACTATAAATATACCAGGCTTGGCTCAGCAGAGTGTGCCATTGCAGGCTCGCCCTACTCAGCTGTGTGCCCAGACAGAGCCCTTCCAGCAAACCCTCATTGTGTGCCCTCCTACCATCCAGGGTGAGCCTGTACCCTACCCTGTTTACCCAACCTTACAGCTTTGTCCAAACCCACTTCTCCCTACATCCTACCCTCCTTTCCTTTTTTGTTTCCAAAAGCATTTGAACTGAGTCACTCATGTTTAATTCACAGGGCTGCAGACCTCCAATAAACACACTGGATATCCAGTGAGAATGGACAACTCAGTACCCATAGTGCCCCAGAACCAATCCACCCAGCCCCTACACATTCAGCCTAGCATGCTCACACAGGTAGGCATCATGTTTGTGTGTTTTTGGAGGTCTTTCTCTGTTTCATATGATACTTGTTTCTCTGTTCTTGTTATTCCCTCCTTTTTAGCTGAAAGGCATTTATTATTGAGTGTTTGGTTTTTCCTAAATCGTTTTAATCCTCTTTAATTTGCAGTAAGAATAACAGTGAAGACTAAAAACAAAAGGGACCTTTGTTTTGAGTCTTTTTGAGTCAGTGTCCCACTAGCCGATTTTTTTTCCCATGAACTGTAAACACTGAGTCTTTCCAGGAAAATATCATCAGCTGCTGGCATTTACATAAAATATGGTTAAACCAGGATCATTTCACATGGACGCTGCATTTTCTCCATTTCAAATTTTCTGTTATCTGATCTGGTGAAGTTGCAGTTTTTGTTCATACTAACTGCTGTTCAAAAGGTTGTGTTGGTAAGATTTTTTTAAAGAAGTCTCTTATGCTCACAAAGGCTCAATTTATTTGATCAAAAATACAATAAAACAGTTATATTGTGAAATATTATTACACTGTTTTCTAATTTAATATATATTAAAATGTCATTCGTTCCTGTGATCAAAGCTGAATTTTCAGCAGTGTCACATGATCCTTCAGAAATAATTCTAAAATAATGATTTGGTGCTCAAGAAACATTTCTTGTTATCAATATTGAAAACAGTTGTGCTGCTTAATATTTTATGTGGAAACCATGATATATTTCCTTTCTGGATCTTTTGATGAATAATCAAGCCAAAAGAACAGATCATTTGTTTGAAATCATTGTTATTTTTGATCAATTCATTGTGTCCTTTCTCAATTAAAGTAAACATTTCTTGAAGAAAATCAAACTGACCCCAAATGTTTGAACAATAGTGTATTTTCGGTGAGTTTGAAAGAAAGCGGTGAGATTTCCGCACTAACAGTCTGTAGGTTGTTTCAAGTCGACTAGCGAGTCTTGCCTTTACTGTTTACTTTATTCGTTGTCAGTATTTTCTTCATTTTGTCAATATTACAATCATGATGTTGGTGGAAAGTCTTTTGGCGAGTTACTTTCTCCGTCCGCTCAGCCGGCGTGTTGTAACTGTTCCACCCTTTCCTCCATCCTCAGTTCCTCCACACATCCCTCTATCCCTTCCCCAACCAGAGCAGCAGCACGCCACTGGCAGTGGCCTCCCTGCGCCTTCCAGTGGCGGGAATGACGCCGCTGGCTTTGGGCTCTCGGCGCCTGGAGCAGAGTGCCACCATGCTGGTAAACCTGCGCCCTGCCATGTGACACGCCTGTTTCCTCTTCCTTCCGACCCTTTTTCTTTTACATTCTTTTCTTTGCTGCATGTTGCATTTTTAGTCCAAACTTCTGAATTGAATGAGATAAGATGGCATACCAAACAATAATTGCAAAAAAACATGTTTTTTGATTGAGTTGTGTGTTCACGGGTTGCCCACAACTGCACTATGCGACCACTGACCAGTGTAGTGTAATTCACAACAAATGACTCTTATGAACTGGTTCTTTTAATGAATCAATCAAAAAGAGCAGTAATTCTCATCGAATCAGTCCGAGAGGTTCATAATAATGACAAAATAATGTTTTATATACAGGACTGGGTAGTTACTTTTAAATTGTATTTCACTACAGATTACTAAATACATGCTTTAATAAGTAATTTTAATGTATTTCGTTACATTACTCAAGTTTAGTAACTTAATCTAAATACTTTAGAATACTTTGGAATACTAATAAGTGTGGAACAAACACAAAACAGGTAATTGCAAGTTTTTATCTCACAATTCTGACTTTTTCCCTCAGAATTGCGTGATATAAAGTTGCAATTGCGAGTTATAAAGTCATAATTATGAGATATAAACTCGCAACTTTGAGAGAACTCAAAATTATGAGATATAAACTCACAATATTGAGAAAAGTCAGAATTATGAGACATAAACTCACATACTAAATTCACAGTTGCAAGAAAAAGTCAGTATTGCAAGTTTATATCTCCCAATTCTGACTTTATAACTTGCAATTGTGAGTTTAAATCTCGCAATTCTGAGAAAAAGAAGTCAGAATTGTGAAATGCAAACTCACAATTGTGAGGGGAAAAAACAAATTGTGAGAAAAAGTTGCAGTGAGCAGTGAATTATAAAATGACTCACAAACAACTATCACAAAACATGAAAACAGTCGTGGATCATCAGGTCATGACAGGACAATTAAGTTGATAGTTGGGCAATTTATTTTATAAATTCAGTTGTTTTGTTTTGTTCAGGACAGAACTAAATAAAAATAACAAAATTTTTTATGATCCCTCTTAAAAGTATTAAAATGTTGATGAAACTTAACTCCGCTTTTTCAGACTGTCAGAGTCAGAGAATCACCAATCGCTGTTTAAATGACATTAAAATTCAAAGTAATCACTTTGGTAATCTAAAATACTTTTCAGATGTAACTGTAACCTGATTACCACCCATTTAAAATGTAACTGTAATGAAATACACTTACTCAAATTTTGTATTTTAAATACGTAACTAAGTTACTTGTATTTCGTTACTCCCCAACCCTGTTTATACATAATGTTTTGAAAAACATTTTATTAAAAATGAACAAATATGTATATGTAGAAGAATTTACATGTGCATTTGCGTACATAAACAGACTAATGTTATTTCACTGCACGTTGCTATTGCTCCGTGGTGTTCTCAAAGCAGTTATCAATGGAAAATATTAAATGAATTGATGTGATTTGCTATTTGCCCTCATTTCTTTAGGAGTTTTTTTGGTGGGAACGTGGCTGTTTTAGTTTTGCTCTCTTCTTTCTTCACCTTTCAATCATGATTTAACAAGGCGGTTTTTCTTTTGGACTCGAGCTGCATCTCTTCTGGGCCCCAGGGCTCTATCCAGTGTAGCATGGCTGCTTGACTCTGCGCAATCCAAGTGATTTCTCTTTCCACAGAACACACTCCTGTGGCAACAAATGTCTCCCCATTGACTCATTGTCCTTTTTCTTCCACTGCTAACCAGTCACTTCCTCTCCATGCAGATCAATGGACTGGCAACTGTAACTCATCACATGTGTTGCTTTGGTGATCACTTGAGTTAAATTCCCTGCTCAGTTGTTATAATTTTCTTTCGTATCTTGCATTTATTCTTTTCTTTAAAAAGGGCTGATCTGTTCAAACTCTATCTATCATAATTTTTTGACTTCCATTTCCCTCTTAAGCATGAAGGAATCATGATTATTCAAGCGAAGCAACATAATTGAGATTACTGTGTTGTTTTGTGTTTTAATGAAGTTCTGCCTGATTTTAAGAGCTTGCAGGACGGGATCCGCTTTTCACGTATGACAGGAAGAGATCGATTAAAGACAGACTGAGTGACGCCACGGTGCTCATTATGCACCTGTCAATCAAAGTGCATCAATGTCTTAGGGCCTATTTGCACCAAGAGTAAAAATTCAGAACAAAAAGGAGTGATATAAAAAGCAATTGTTGACGAAATGGGAATTGCGTAATGCATATTTATACTATATCCACCAATCACCATTTATTTAGATAAAAGTTCACCTCTGTTGACATAATTCAGTTTATTGAATCACAGTTCATCTTCTTTCTGCATTAAAGCTTATGACAGGAGTGTTTTTGGCAATGTGAACAGGCCTTCAAATGAAAAAAGCAAGTTGTTTTTGGGTTTGTGACACAATGGTTTTGTTCAGTTGTCTTTGTGTGTGTGTTTAGCAGGGCTGGCCAGCAGGCACACAGCAGATCCTCATTCCCTCTTCATGGCAGCAGATGTCAGGCATGGCCATGCACAATCCCAGCCAGCCTGTGCTGTCCGATTCACCGATGGGCTCTCTGTTCTCAGACAACACCACCCAACAGAACAGTAGCTGGAGGTCAGAACTGCCCCCACAGCAGTTTACACTTGCAGTTTTACACTTCAGGTTTTGTTGCAAACCTGGATTCAATCAACCATCAATTTTGATTTTCTTGAATGACTTACTATGGTGCTGCACTCGAGTCCAAATGCATCGGGGGTTTGCCTTACAGGGGAATCTCACAAAGCCTGTCAAAATATTATCTACTATTAAAATAATATCACATTTCACCTGGGATTATTATTATTATTACTGAAACTAAAGCTGTAAAAAAACATTTTCATTACTTAAAATAAAATAAATCTTTGCTGAAATAAAATATTTTCTTTTTCTTATTTTATTTCAGCTAGTTGCCAGGGCAGCATCTGCCATTTTCATCTAGTTTCGACTTAAACTGAAACTAAAACTGAAATAAAAATTAATAAAAAATATATAGACAAAAAAAAAAATAATATATATATATATATATATATATAGGGAAAAAAATATAAATGACAAAAACACAGCAAAATTACAACACTTTATCTAAAATTAACATGAAAATGGAAAATATAATCTTAAAATATAATTCTAAAAACTAATAAAAACTACAATAGTATCTCAATGATACTAAAATAACACTGACTTCACCTGAAAATCAAAAGAAAAAAATTATTAATATGATTTTATTTAATAAATTAAAAATATTACATCAACACTTTTTCTATATTAATAATATATATATATATATATATATATATAAATTGTTGTTGTTGTTGTTGTTATTATTAGTGTTTTTAGTAGTACTTTTTTATATTATTTGATTTAGAGGTAAGCACCTTTCCCTACCTAATTCTCATTTCCATAATACAAAAAAATCACATTCTCATTACTATTGGTGTAAAAATAAAGTGTGTGTGTGTATATATATATATATAATATATATATATATATATATATATATATATATATATATATATATATATATATATATATACACATATATATAGCTGCGTAAAATAATTTGGAAACATTATGATAAGAATTGAAAAATATTGGAATATGACCTGGGCATGTTCTTGGCATGTTTTGTTTGATTCAGTAACAACACTTCTGGTGGTGCTCAGGTTGGACACGCACAAAAAAAATGCATTTTACAGATGTACTAGGTGTGAAAACAACTTAAAAGTAGTAAAATGGAATATTGCACCCAGCTGTTACCTGTGTTTCCAAATGTGTTTCTTGTTAGCCAATAGAACTCAGAACGACAGTGTGATTTTGTTGCTGCTGATTATAATATAGAAAAACATTCCACTGCAGTGAAAACTGAATTTAATGAATTGTAATAATCAATTATAACCATTCTCTAAACATCATGCATTTATTACGCTCTGCCAGGGGTCGACATGGAGGTCAGTGCGATGGGATGCAGCAGGGCTCTGCGCAGGGGCGTAACGTGAGCGCTCAGCCCTCCCACGCGGGAGCAGCCAGCGGTCGTACACAGCAAAGTGGAGTGAAGAGGTCAAAGGGTCGACGTGCCGAAAGCAGAGCCAGGTAATGCTCTTTAATGAGTCTCAATACAAGCAGCCATCTCTGAATAATGTTAGATGGAAAAAAAGTTTCTTAAGCTAACATATTAAAAAATCAGCTGTTAATTTCAAGTCATTTTATTTATTATTTATCTCGCAGACCCACGTCCTCCCAGCAGCCGGCCTCTTTGGTAGCACACAACTGTGGTGATGCGTCCCAGCCCATTGTCATCTCCGACACCCCCAGCCCTGCCGTCAGCATCATCACCATCCACAGCGACACTGAGGACGAGGACGACAGGAAGTTTCCTCCGGAAAGGTGTGATCACTTTTGCTTCCCAACTAAAACTCTTTATTGCAGTTTTATACACATTATATTATGCAATGTTAGTGTGTCTTTTTTTTTTTTTGTAGACTAGTTATGCCTACAGATCACACAGCTTATTTCTAAATTTGCAAAGAAAGGTATGGTAATCTTAGTGTAGTAAAAAATATACATTTCTCTATCAAAAACGTTCAATAATTTACAAGAACGGCGAGGAATGGTTCCAGTTATATGTGTGTAGTGACATCGCCACTCAGGATTGGTCGCTTGTCTGTTTCCCGGCTATAAAAAGTTAATAATAATATTAAAAGACATCAGATCATCCTCCATAGTGCGGTCGCTATTTGCATCTCATACCGTGTGTATAATCTTGTTACCAAGGCAACAACTGATGCATTTGTATTGCCCGCTGGGCCAGATCCGCACATTGGTCTGAAGGTGGAAATTTTGCTGAATAAAAGCATCAGTTTTCTTAATATTTACCCCAAACCTTTTAATGATACTGTATTTAGCTGCTAAGGACACATTAAATTGATCAAAAGTGACAGTAAATGCACCAAATCAGCATATTAGAATGATTTCTGAAGGATCATGTGACACTGAGGACTGAGTAGATTGTTCTTACAGAGATAAATTACATTTTAATATAAATATAAACATTAAATAAGTAAAACGTTATTTTAAATAGTAATTCGCAATAACACCTTTTTTAATGAATCAATGCAGCCTTGGCGATGTTAAGCGATCTTTCTCGTCTTGTCTGGCAGCTGTAGTGTGAACCAGCGTACAAACGTCATCAGCTGTGTGACCGTCCATGACTCCCAGGACTCCGACTCCTCCACCAGCACCCCTCTCAGTCCCAAACGCCTTCCCAACTTTGTTGAGAGCAACACGCACTCCAAGTCTCTAGCCGTGGTCACGCCGTCAGTGAAAACACAGCTCTGGGACGGAGCGTCAGGAGGTTTGTGAGAGTCATTCTGACTTCTAACCATTGGGTTTTGAGTTATTTAGGGCTCATGTTTTACACTTGTGTTGCTTTCTCCCTTCAGTAAATTCATGATAGCAATTGCTTCTCACACCAAAAACGATCATAATCGGCTTTAAATTTCCATTTTAGAATTAAACAGGCTTTTGTGCCACTTTACCTTTTTATAAGTAAATGTGAAAAGGATTAAGATCAAGTTGTTGAATATTGAATAGACATGGATGTGCCGGTCATATGATAATGTTGTGACATCATAGCAGTGCAGATTTGATCCTTTAATATTATTTGCTGTACTTCCAGAGAAGAGTGCTAATAGTTCTGGAAAATCAAAGAAAGGAACGGCCTCACAGTCCAGCGACCGGCATCAGAGGGCGGCATCAAACAGATCTCAGCCTCTCAACCTGAGCCAGGTACATCCGTACAGGTGCACTGCATGCTTGTTAAAGACCACATGACATCAGAATTAAAGTTTTGTGGCCTTTAGTCAATATCTTTTAGCTTTGAGGTCATCTATTACTGATCTGTTATTGAGGAAGGATACATTAAATTGATGAAAAGTGACTGTCAATTTTAAATAAGCGTTCTTTAAACTTTCTATTCATCAAAGAATCCTGAAAAAATGTATCACAGTTTCCACAAAAGTATAAGCAGCACAACTCGTCAAAATCATGCATCAAATCATTATATTAGAATGATTTCTGAAGGATCATGTGACACTGAAAATACAGCTTTCATCACAGGAATAAATGACATTTTAAAATATTTTCAAATAGAAATTTTAATAATAGTTCACATTATTACTGTTTTTACTGTATTTTGATCAAATAAATGCTGAGCAAAAGAGACTTAAAATAATAAATATAAAATGTAATCAACCCCAAACCTTTGAACGGGATTGTATAAGTTAGAATTCTCCTAAAAGTTGACCAACCAAAATGTAACAGATAAACGCATGTGATGTGTAATATATCTTCCCCAACTTCCTGTTTCAATAGGAAACACTACATCACAAGAAAGACAGTTAACTAAGGGTGATTTGTGACAAATAGTGGTGTATTTTTAAGATTTATCATCAGGTGATTTTTACACTTTTAATTTTTTTTTATTGAGAACGTTAAATAAACAAAGAAAGAAGCAGTGTAGAACAAATAAATAAGAAAAAAAATGTTTTTAATCTTTTCCTTTGACATGTGATCTATTCTGATTAGTTATTTACCCCTTCAAAACATAAAAAAGTGGTTTCTGACCTGAAAATGTACATTTATGTACAAAAAATTGTTAACAAAATAAGATTAAGTGTATTTAGTTTTTCTCTAAACGCTGCTTTTTCCCATTAACAATTCCAAATAAAATATTTTCCCAAATTAGACAAAAATCCTTATCAATAACAAATAGGGAAAAGACTTTCTACAATAATTTAGAGTAATGGCAAAGCCAAAATAAATGCACTGTAGTCTCTGGGTGCTGTTTTCAAAAAGAACAATTTGTATCTTTTTATGCTTTTAATTCATTCAACAGGCGCAGCAATCAATGATGTCATCCCACGATCGCACAGGGGGCGGATCCCTGAGACGCCAGCCCACCTACCCTCCCACAGGCCCCTCCCACTCCTACAGGCTTCACGAAGCGTCGCTCTTCGGCTCCGCCTCCAGCTTGTACGCGTACCCGGCATCTGCAGCCCTGGCCTCCGTGTCGCAGGCGGTGGACCAGCTGCACAATTCGGCCGGTTCCTCCTGCTCCTCTTCCTCCGGCCGGCACACACGCACCGCCGGGCCGTATTCGGCCTCTCTGAGCCTTCTGCAGAAGAACAGTGCCATGGGCGTCATGTGTCAGGCTTCGGCTCCGTACCAGCAACAGCAGCTGTCGGCACAGTCCTACCAGCGGCCTGCAGCGTTTCCCCTCGGCCAGAGGAAACTCAACCAGTACCCGTACCTGTGAACGTGAGGTTTGATAAGTGCTGGTGGAAAATGTCAGGACGGTGTCATGGATCTTCAAGTGGAAATGCCATTTTAGCTGTGTTTTATTTTCTTGCAGCATTTCAAAGGAGCACTTCTTGCATTTTTGATCATTTCAAACCATGCCATATACACAAAACGTCGGGCATATTTCAACTGTTTCTTAAAATATCGCTCATTATGTCTGAAAACAAGCCACTTGATGTCCAGAAAAATGCCTCAATCACCTTCAAAACGTTGAAACGTGGCTGTGTTTGGAATAGCATGCTAGCATGCTACTCGTGTATACAGTATGCAAAGGAAACGCCTGTATGACCTACTAAATTTTGTCCAGAGCGACTTCATACTAAGATGACCGTAACAGACCACAGTGTGTGGAATAATGTATCCCACAATGCAACACCCTCGACTTGAATGCCGTTTCCATTGTGACGAATGAACCAACAAATTTTAACATCTCTCTCGTGACTTATTTGATTGGACTGGCAAAAATTAAGACATTTTTATACATAAATTGGATTAAAAATGCAACAAAAAGTATTATTATTATTGAAAATAAGATTCATTTTAAAAATATTATGTTAATATAAGAATGTAATTTTATATTTTCTTTGCAAATAAGCACATTTCCCCACCTAAACCTTAATACCATGAAAAATCTGTTTTGCATAGTATTTTTAAAACGCGGTATCCTGCGCTAGCATTCCATATAAATCTGTCAAGTCTGAAAAATGTTAATGATGTTTGAAAAAATGTAAAATAATGGAGGAATTTAATTTAAACTGGCCATCAGAGAATTATGTTTCTTAAGAGTTTAAGCTGTCTTTGGGATGTGCGTCAGCAGAAGCGATCTCTTCTCTAGAAAGATATTTATAAGGTTTCATTGACGTCTGCCCAATTATAATGTGTTGAAATGATTCGTGATAATGATGTCACTCTGACAACACTAAAGCATTCTGTTGGCAGAGCCGAATTTTATATTAGGGACGGTTACGTTTGCAATGTATTTTTGAGTCACCGATGGTGGTGACGGGAACCTAAACAGGCCAAAATACCAGGAGAAAGTGATAAACAGCAATTTTATAGATCAAATTTATGCTGAAATAG
Organism: Zacco platypus; assembly: GCA_038088235.1. Classification (NCBI taxonomy): domain Eukaryota; kingdom Metazoa; phylum Chordata; class Actinopteri; order Cypriniformes; family Xenocyprididae; genus Zacco; species Zacco platypus. The sequence continues at coordinate 11,332,980 of CM076067.1, forward strand.
TCCTAGTTAGCATTAAACTGCTTTAGATGACTCGTGTCTTGAAATAACCATAAGATTTAAAATATTTTTTTCTGTTTTCATATGTTTAATAAGTGACATTTTATTTTCATATCAATTTTGTGACATGACCGCAGAGAGCTTTTAGTTCCGCACAAAATAATCAAGTTTTCACTTTCTATGTAACTTTTATCGTGCTTAATTTATTTATTGTATATTTGTGGATTATTAATGGAACTTTCTATCTGTTTTGTTTAACCTAATAATAATTACTCTTTCATTTAAATCCTTGTAATTCTCTTCAACTTTGTATACTTTTTACGTCGATTTGAAACCATCCTCTCATTCTATTAGCACTTAGTTATTTGATTTGTATTTTAAGTGTTTTATCCATAACCCGAGACTGAATTTGTCAGTGTGAATTGTGACGACAGTTACTTGTTATTTGTTGTGTAATATATAAAAGCTGATGTTTGGATGGAGTGTTGTCATGTGGGAACTTGCCCTTTGTGCACAGTAAAATAAGAGCGAGACCTCTCACGGATAACACTAGCTGTTTAGATGGCGCTTAGATGGTTAACACGTTAGCTGTTCATCTCAGTTGATCTTCGAGCACTTGATGTGTTGTACTGAGCTCGTCTCGTGAATGTTGCCGGGGGTTCTTGGTTTTGGTGCAATGATGGCTGTTGTTTATACTGTTTTATCACCATGTGAAGTGGAGTAGATGAAATCACAATAAACCTTCATCCAGAACACCGTGTGGGTCTGATGAATCTGAGGTACAGTAGCCAGCCTGAGTGAGGAATGACCCGCTCTAGCTGCTTACTACACTCATAGCTTTATTTTTATAATCTCTCTGAGGGCAATGTTTTCCGGTGACGATCCATTGTCGCTGCCATTTTTAGAGCCAGTTTGGCATTTTCCCCACTGGCACTATAGGAAATGATGCTTTTACTGACAGGTTGGGACTTGATCTGTCCTGTGTGAATAAAATTGTGTGTGTATCAAGGCTGTAACCATATTTTGAACATTGAGGACAGGGGCAGTTTTTTATGAAGCAAAAATAAACGGAACAGTGCAGGAAATTCTAGGTCTAATTCTAGTTGGAAAATAACTTGACGTATTTGCAAATAACTTGCATTAAAATATGCACACATGTAGGCTACTTTCATTTTACTTTCAATGTAAAAGTGTCTCGTTACACTTTTGGGAATTATACGAATCGCGTAAATGCCAATTTTCAATTCAAAACGGCCATATTTGAGAAAATAGTTTACATCACTGGATGTTACGGTCAATCTTTTAACATCCCTGTTGCAAAACATGTTTTAAATTAAATAATATTCTTTTTATTTATTTTTTATTCAGCGGTGGAAACAAGCTTCCATAGAGACCTATGGAAGCCCGTTTCCGCCACTGAAAAAAAAAAAAAAGGAAGATTATTGCGACTTTTTATCTCACAATTCTGACTTTTTTTTCACAGAATTATGAGATATAAACTCGCAATTGTGAGTTATAAAGTCAGAATTACAAGATATAAAGTCAGAATTGCGAGATATAAAGTCAGAATTGCGAGATATAAAGTCAGAAATACGAGATATAGTCAGAATTGTGAGATATAAAGTCAGAATTGCGAGATATAAAGTCAGAATTGCGCGATATAAAGTCAGAATTGCGCGATATAAAGTCAGAAATACGAGATATAAAGTCAGAATTGTGAGATATAAAGTCAGAATTGTGAGATATAAAGTCAGAATTGCGAGATATAAAGTCAGAATTGCGCGATATAAAGTCAGAATTGCGAGATATAAAGTCAGAAATACGAGATATAAAGTCAGAAATACGAGATATAAAGTCAGAATTGCGAGATATAAAGTCAGAATTGCGAGATATAAAGTCAGATTACAAGATATAAAGTCAGAATTGCGCGTTATAAAGTCAGAATTGCGAGATATAAAATCAGATTACGAGATATACGACTTTATATCTCGCAATTCGGACTTTATATCTCGCAATTGTGAGTTTATATCACGCAATTCTGTGAAAAAAAGTCTTATTTTTTCAGTGGTGGAAACGGGCTTCCATAGGTCCCTTATTGAAAGTGTTTCCAAAAAAAAAAAAAAAAAAAAACTATTCCTTTTTCCTGAATGTAGCTCCTGAATGGTTCCAGGTACCATTGTGTATTTCTAAATACTGATTTGCTCCAAGTAAGGCTAAATATTGAGCAAAATGCCTGCCAGGATCTTTAACTCCTAAGTAAATATAAACACATGGGGGAACACAACTATTAGACATTGTAATCTCAGAACATCTTTTAAACTCTGTTAAACACTAGCGCTGCTGTCTTTGGATGTTTCAGTGGTGTGACTTTGTTAGAGAGGACTCGCAGTGGGTTCCTGGCGTTGACACACATCTGCCAGGTGAACACATGTGACAGACGTCCTCCCTGCAGCGCTGTGACCTCTACAAGGGCCGCCCAATGATAGTGGCACCCAGGAGACCGCATACTTGGAACCTGGAGTGATAATCTATGAAGCGCTAAAGCAAAGCTCCATCGGATGAAGGTCAAGACACAGTATGAGAGTGGTTTGTTGGCCTGACAAATGTTTTTATCGGAGAGGGTTAAAACTGTAAAAGGACTATGAGCCATGACCCATGAAAATATTGTGTATCATGTCATTATAAAAGACATGTAGACCTGTTCGTGAACAAAGCACAGCTCACACAGAAGTCACTTTCAAACCAAGCAGCTTTATGTTGGCCAACGCAACAAATCTGCATGAGCTTTCTCCCTAACACAAAAATCTTGATTGTATGGATTCCTATTGAAATGGCTGGATTTCACTCAAGGAAACTCGCAGAACGGTAAATGTGACTGAAAAAATAAAATCACTTCTTAAAAGTAAAATTCTGGGTTCAATATGTTAAGTTTAACGGACACAATGTGTTGTATGTTGATTACCACAAACAAGTGGAAATTATATTTTTGTGGTAATCAATATTATGCAACACATTTTGTCAATTAAATCCAGAATTTTCCTTTAAAGTCGGCATGAAACAGAAGTTGAGACAGTGTTTTTTTCGCGTATATTTGAGTGAAACGGCGTCTCGAACAAGAAAAAATGTAGGGAGGGACTTGATTTTGTCCATGGGGAATTGATTGGATGGTTGTGGTTTGCTATTAGTGGATCTCATGTGAGTGACAGGTTGCCCCGCCCTCGTGCCATTAAACAAGTCATTAGAGAAAGAAAAGAGGGAGGGGAAGTTATTTGAAAGATTATGAGGACACATTAATTTTTTTTAAAATAGGTTTTTGTGGTAATCAACATTATGCAACACATTGTCGATTGAACTAGGAATTTCCCTTCAAGAGATCATTTTATTTTCATTTTTACAATGGAAGTAAATGGGGCCAGGTTGTAAACATTAAATACTCATTGTTTTAACATTATAGCTAAAAGATCTAAATAATATGTATGATTCTGTGTAAAGTTATGTCAGATTTTACAATGTGGTTGTCATGGCCCCTAAAATGATGTTAGAAATTATTTAAACATCTTTGCAGCTCAGATAATATGCAGTTGTTGTATGTTATACAGAAATAATGTGTTTTAATAAAATTCTAATCGCTTTATGTAATGAATCACACAATTATATTCTTTTGAATCCTCCAAAAATGATCACATTCACTTCCATTGTTGTTGGGTTTTGTTTTGTTTTTTTAAGAAAAAGAGGGATGGTATTTTGGAGGTAATTAACATTATGAGACATTCTGTTTGCGCTCAACTCACTGCATTTTGAATACTGAGTCTAATCAAACGTCCTTTCAAATCAAGCTGCATTTAGAAATGTTACTTGTGCGTTGTGTTCAGAATGATTGTAATTCACTCTGTATGTGATGAGCCATTGCTTAAAGTTTACCTTCCAACCCAAGAACAAAAAAGTAGCACAGGTGTGTATCTGTAAGATATGGAAGTCCGTTTCCGTCACTGAAAAAAAAAGAAGATTATTATGACTTTTTTTCTCAGAATTCCTACTTTTTATCTTTTCAATTTTCTCTCGCAATTGCGACTTTTTATCTCAGAATTCTGACTTTATATCTCGCAATTCTGAATTTATATCTCGCAATTCTGACTTTATATCTCACAATTCTGACTTTATATCTCGCAATTCTGACTTTATATCTCGCAATTCTGACTTTATATCTCGCAATTCTGACTTTATAACTCGCAATTCTGACTTTATATCTCACAAATCTGACTTTATAACTCGCAATTCTGACTATATCTCACAATTCTGACTTTATATCTCACAATTCTGACTTTATATCTCGCAATTCTGACTTTATATCTCACAATTCTGACTTTATATCTCACAATTCTGACTTTATATCTCGCAATTCTGACTTTTTATCTCGCAATTCTGACTTTATATCTCACAAATCTGACTTTATAACTCGCAATTCTGACTATATCTCACAATTCTGACTTTATATCTCACAATTCTGACTTTATATCTCGCAATTCTGACTTTATATCTCGCAATTCTGACTTTATATCTCATAATTCTGACTTTATATCTCGCAATTCTGACTTTATATCTCGCAATTCTGACTTTATATCTCGCAATTCTGACTTTATATCTCGCAATTCTGACTTTATATCTCGCAATTCTGACTTTATCTCTCGCAATTCTGACTTTATATCTCGCAATTCTGACTTTATATCTCGCAATTCTGACTTTATAACTCACAATTCTGACTTTATAACTCAGAATTCTGACTTTATCTCTCGCAATTCTGACTTTATCTCTCGCAATTCTGACTTTATATCTCGCAATTCTGACTTTATAACTCACAATTCTGACTTTATATCTCGCAATTCTGACTTCATATCTCGCAATTCTGACTTTATATCTCAGAATTCTGACTTTATATCTCAGAATTCTGACTTTATATCTCAGAATTCTGACTTTATAACTCACAATTCTGACTTTATCTCTCGCAATTCTGACTTTATATCTCGCAATTCTGATTTTATATCTCGCAATTCTGATTTTATATCTCGCAATTCTGATTTTATATCTCGTAATTCTGACTTTATATCTCGCAATTCTGACTTTATATCTCGCAATTCTGCCTTTATATCTCGCAATTCTGCCTTTATATCTCGCAATTCTGACTTTATATCTCGCAATTCTGACTTTTTATCTCACAATTTTGAGAAAAAAAAGTCCGAATTCTGAGAAAAAAAGTCACAAAATCTTCTCTTTTTTTCAGTGGCGGAAACGGGCTTCCATAGTAAGAGGAACCCACTTAAACGAACAAAAGCATTCGTGTGATGATGCATTTCACAAACAGCAGATGAATAGTAGTGTTTATTCAAACGAGCACCATTCTGAATAAAACAAATTCATCATGTCCATGTGTCGAGGAGGCATAAAACTCTACCCTCATGCAAAGGTCACTGTAAAATGTACAGGTATCTTTATTGCAGAGAAGATCAAATTCTTTTAAATGTTTACGTCTTTTTATTCTCTGTATAATCTTATGATGTCTTATTGCACCCTCCCCTTTGATATATTTTAGTATGTAACAATTCGTATCTCGTTTCCCTGGTTATTGTGTCGTGATCGTTTGGTTATGGTTGGCGTTCTTGCTGCGTCAGAAGCATCCGTAAACATCATTTACAATAGGTCCGTATGAGTCACCATATACATCACACGTCGGTGTCACTTCATGTACCATTCTCCCTTAGAAAATCAAAAAGTTTTAAAAACCGCATCGATAAAAAAACAACACCAGCGAGGAAATTGAACTAAAAATGCAATAGTGTGCTAGAGAGTCATGAGAGTCTCGTCAATAGAAACTCCAGGAATGAATGGCGCCAATGTCTTACGCATTGTTCGTCGCGCTCCCGCGTGTATTCCTGTCCGTTTAAAAAGTCGAAGTGAGACGTTACGCAAGGAAAAATCGCAATCATCCTGGCATCGCGAGACTGTCTTTCGCAGGCAAAGGCGCTTGGAGCCTGGAACGCGGTGGCATTTTCCTCCCTCCCCCCTCTCCGGTCTGACCTCATACGGTCGTGACCCGCATGACCACCTCGCGGTTGGTGGCGGTCCCGAGCCGCGGGTCGCTGGGCCGCAGCTGGCTGAGGATGTGGAGGATGGTGTAGCCGCAGTGGTGGTTGAGGATAGTCCTTAACCTGCGCACTCGCTGGCCCCCCCTGCTGCCGCTGGCCAGGCCGTGCGGGTTGCTGCGTGAGCCGCGACCGCCTGCCTTACTGCTGGAGCTCACCGGGTCTCCCAAGTCCTTCGACTTCTCATAGTTCAATACTTTCCACTGCTGGTTTACAGCCTGCCATCGCTTGAAGATTCTATACACGGATGAGCCCTCGTGGATTATAAGGCCTGTGAGGAATCATAGATTAGGGGATGTTAATAATTGATTTGGTAATACTTTACAAAAAGGTTCAATTGTTTACAAGAGAAAATGCACTAGGTATCATGAACTAACAACGAACAACGCTTCTTACTGCATTCATTCGTCTAGGTTAATATTATTTTATAATATTATATATGTCACATAAATCAACTTGATTTCATGTTATCAGTAGTTATTAATATTATTGTAGTATAATTATAGTTTATATATTTTTATTTATATAAGCACTATTATTATTAATATTAAATTAATTTCATATGCATTGTATTTTACATAATAATATTTTACATAAATTATATTATATGTATATATACATATAATAAAATGAAAATGTATTACTTTTTGAAATATTATTAAAAAGGTTTATATAAATTATTATTTATATATATTTATATTTATTATGTAAATATATTACAATAATATATATTATTTTATTATATATATTATTTATACTATTTATAAAATAATGTTCATGCAATGTGCATATATATATATAAAATTTACATTTTTAAAAATATTTAATTTAATTTAATGTAATTTGAATATTGCTATTAATAACTTAACTGAAGTTCATTTACAATAAACTTAAACTTATTATTTGTAATATTAAAATGTATATGTAGAAATTAACGTTAAATTAAGATTATTTATGCTTAAAAAGTAGTTTATTGTTAGTTCAAGATACCAAATACTTTAATATATTAAAAATATTACAATTTATAGAAACATATATAAGTGTGTGATTTAGAATTTTACCATTTTTAATCATTTGTTTTTACCTAATAACAATATATTACATAACTGAACATCAGTACCATCGGTTTTATGAACGAACATGAAAGTTATTAACAATAGTATATATTTATTACTATTTATTGTTCACAAAATACAACTTGCTTCATTGAAACATTAAAATGTATTATCTGTAGAATTTAACAACCATCTAAACATACTTAAAAAGTATTATTCATTGATTTCTAATGCATTAACTACGGTTAACAAAGCATATTGTTAAGTGTTCCCATAATTTCCCCACAACAAATTTACATTTACACATATCCAATCATACGGGTATGCAAATGTGTGTTATATTAGTCTATAGGAAGTCCTAAACGTTATAAAAACGAAGGTGTGCTTGCACTGATTCATCATGTTGCTCTACTTCTCACCTATGCACACGATGTCCATGAAGCCGTACATGCCGTAGCAGATCTGGAAGAGCAGGTCCTGGCGCTGCCACTTGGCGGACGGGCTGAGAGAAGACCACACCAGCCAAGAGATACTGGCGATGAGGAAGAGCGAACCCAGGATAATGGCGGCGATCTGTACCTTCTCAATCACCGTCAGAGAAATCGCCTGCCACTGAAACACAGCATTAAAAAACACTTTAAGATGGCATCTTCTTGCTTTGCTTGTAGAGGCCTATAAATAGAGACGCTAGCCAGTGTTTAGCCCTGACCCAGATACTTGACAGTTTGAGTTAGAGGAGCGAACTGACGCTTTACCTGCAGTGGGTTCTTGGTGCTGATGGCCAGGACTTGGTACTTGAAGTAGCAGAGCTCACAGCTCCAGGAGCCTCGCTCACTGATCCAGCGGATCAGGCAGGGCTGGTGGGTGCAGCGCACCGAGCCGTCGCAACGGCATGGGCTCAATAGTTCCCCCTGCGGGCAAGAGAGAACGCAATATGATGACCGACAGATCCATAATCAAACCCTGATCCTATTTACTCTCGTAATAAATGTATAGACCTTATGCGCCGTGGAGACAAGCACATAGTCGTCTTTGCATCATGTTTTTGTGGTATTTCTGTATATTTCTATGGCATCACTGTCGAAGAGTAATTACCCGGTGAAGTGGATTTACTTTACACTGCGAGCCTTAATGCTCAATTACGATTTTTTGTGGAGCTGTTCACATTGTTTTAAATGTGACCAATATCACATTTCCAGTGTGAACAGATCATGGTTGTGAACAAAAAAGAACGATACAAATGGGGTGGCCAGGTTTTTACCACAAAATCCACTCAATTGCTTCTCAAAACTAGTCCAAAACCAGCCCAAGCGCATTCTGTGGGGTATCCCGGTAAAAATCGCGTTCCGGGGGTTAAAGATCGTGTTAGTGTGGTCGCTTCAACCCACAGAGTTGCAAAATAACCCGCAGCGACAGTGGAAAAAGAAAAGGGCCTTTCAGACAGAACACAACAACGGCACCAATGAAACACATTATTTCACTGGCTTGGACGGTTTGTTTCTGCGTCGACCAAAGCGCACGCGCAGTGGAGCGCACCACTGGAAAGCTGGTGCGCACGCCGTGGTCTTTCGCCGAAAGTTTTGAAAACTCCGCCTACTTTGCTCTGGCCAGCATAGCGCAAATCACTTTATATCTGAGAGCTTTACTCTGAACCCTGCGTCCTGTCTGAACCCAAATGACCCTTCGCCGGCAGTTTGATTGACAGGCGATCTGACCAATCATAACCCCCGGATCCGCCATTTTATCCGACAAAGCAGTCAGGGGAGTTCATAGATTAACGTTGGCGAACTTGATAAATTGTGTGTACTCACGTCTTTCCGCGCTTGAAACAACATTCCTTCTGATGTTCATTCATGTTTATTTGATGCTATAAATGAACTAGTATGAAGAGATGATCTTGAAGGAGCTACAGCGATCTGTCACGACACATTAAAGAGACACTATACGCTATTTATTGTTTAAACTTCTTTAAAAAATTACGATATATTAAATATGAAACTATTTCATATGTCTGTCAACACGTTGTCAGTGTCCTCTTCGCTCCACTATGTATTTTTCTCTTCGTGAGAACATGATGTGTGGCGTGAGAGCGCATGGCTTGTCGGGCATAGCAACAGTAACTAAAGGGGGCGGGTCTTTGCGAAGGGTCAATTCTGTGGGAAAATAACAAACTTGGCAACACACAGCGCGCTGTCATATAGAAGTAAACACCAGTGTTGCCAAGTACGCAGTTTTCCTGCGGAATTGGGCTACTTTTACACTGTTGCCACGGGTTGTTTTCATGTCCGCAGGTTGAAGCGACCCCAAATAACATGATATTTAGCCCCGGAATGTGAATTTTACCAGGTGGACCCTGCCAAAAACACAGATTTTACTCCCCCGAGATGCGATTTTTACCATGGGACCCCCTTAAAATACGATTGGGCTAGTTTTGGGCTAGATTTGAGAAGCAATTGGATGGGTTTTGTTGTGAAAACCTGGCAACCCTGGTAAACATGGAGGGCATTAAAGTAAGCGATTACGTGTTTATTTATAATGCGATCAGCAAAGTTTTGAAACTTTTATGACACGAGCCCTCATTTTTTCTTGTATTATTGAGCTTTCTTTGAAATACTTACGGGTTCTGACACATCACTGTCCTTTTACTGACTACCTTTCACAACTGTCTTGATAACGTTGGGTATGTAAAATCTTTAAATAGACTCCCATGAGCCCAGAATCGTGATGAATGTTGATCTCGAGTGACATAAAAATCACATTAATTCCGAAATGACTGTTCACATGCGGCCGCATTACAAAACATCTGACCTTTATCGGATTTAGTACCAAATATGGAAGTGGCACAAATCGGAATTGAAAAGATCAGATTCAATGGGGTTTATACTGTTCACACTGTCATGGAGAAAACAGATATCACATGCAAGCAAAAAAATCACATTTGGGCCATATTTACCTGCAGTGTGAACGTAGCCTTATTGTAGAGTCAACTAAAGTTATCATGAGCATTGTAATGTTTGCAGCGGATGTCATAACAAATATCAGCAGACCAGGAAGATTTTAAAATGAACGGTTCATTCATAAATCCGTGAGATCTTTCCTTCATGCTGTGGAAATACAAACCGGAAGACAAATCACAACGAGCGCAGTGCTGAAAACAGGCGGAGCTACATAAGATCTACTGTGCCAGGAAAATATAATGTTTAATCAAACATAATAACTTTTTCCACATTTGAAATAGCCTCTTTTTTGCTCGCGTCACCAAGAATGTGAGTAGGAAGAAATAAGATTAGCCTACTTTCCTAAATCCTGATCCTTTAGTTACTGTCGCTTTGTCCGACAAGCCATGCGCTCTCACGCCACACATCATGTTCTCACGCAGTGAAAAATACATCCTGGAGCAAAGAGGACACTGACAACACGTCGACAGACGTATGAAACAGTTTCATATTTAATATATCGTAATTTTTTAGACAAGTTTAAACAATAAATAGCGTATAGTGTGTCTTTAATCTGTTGTGACAGATCGCTGTAGCTCCTTCAAGATCATCTCTTCATACTAGTTCATTTATAGCATCAAATAAACATGAATGAACATCAGAAGGAATGTTGTTTCAAGCGCGGAAAGACGTGAGTACACACAATTTATCAAGTTCACTAACGTTAATCTACTAACTCCCCTGACTGCTTTGTCGGACAAAATGGCGGATTCGGGGTTATGATTGGTCAGATCGCCTGTCAATCAAACTGTTTGCGAAGCGTCAATTAAGTCCAGACTTGCATTATTTCCAGCTGCATATTCAGTTTTACTGAAATGCAATGTAGACGTAAACTGAGCTAGAAATGCTATTTTATTTCATATTTTTCCTGTAATTAAAAAATCTGTACATGTGACCATTCAAAGGTTTGAGGTTGGTAAGATGTTAGTTGCATTTATTTGAGCAGAAATACAGTAGTATTCTGAAATATTATTACAACTGTTTTCTATTTTAATATATTTCATATATCAACTTTTCAGCATCATTACTCCAGTCTTCAGTGTCACATGATCCTTCAGAAATCATTCTGATTTGATGCTCGAAAAAACATTTCTTCTTATTATTATCAATGTTGAAAACTGTTCAACTGACCAATCAGAATCAAGTAACCAAGAGATTTGTGTAATAAAACTAGTACAGATGGAACGGTTTTCCCTGTTTTCCATTTCAATCATTCCGATTTAATTTCATCCAGTGCTACCTAACAAAGACGTTCGTTTCCGGAGTCTCAGATAATCACGTAAACAGCAAGTGAACATCCAGTGGGATCACAACACATCTCCTGAAAGCCTCGATGGCCATTTCAATCCTGTGACATCTGTTGGCTTCTAAAGCTGCATTACAGCCGCAGAACGATCCTCATGACTGGACGCTGACCCGCAGGACAGTGTTGTGGTGGAGTTGATTTACGTAAATGAGATATTACTCATGAACCCGTCCGCCGTTACAAATGATAAATCGATCCCGGACACAGCGTGCATGCGGCTGCTGAAGTGAGCTTTGGACTCCAGACTTATGAGCGTGTGTAGAGGGGCTCGAGGATCTGAAGAGTGTGCAGTTAAAAGACGGGTGAGTTATTCTCGCCTCTACTGCTCCAGACACTCAATCAATACACACCTCTGAAAGTCCTGCAGTGGGAGACGCGCTCTGCAGGTACAACACTCGTCTCTGGGAAAACGCTTTTGAGAAAGCGGCTCTTGCAAACTGTCACTGTGGTGCATTCTGTGGTCGCTATGCGGTTGCTAGGCTATTGTCAACAAAAGGGAAGCTTTCCCTGCAGTTTTCCACCAAAATGGATTCATGTTTGGAAATGAATCAAGACAGCCATAAATATATCATTATCATAATTATTATTCAATACAAATATGAAGCAAAATAAGAAATATTACTATTGTAATATTTCATTGTAAAATCAAAATATCAAGCATTTAAGAAAAATAATTACAGTTATTATATTCTTATTATTAGTGATATAATTATTTTTAATAGTATTATTATATTGTCATATTTATATATAAATATTAAACAAAATTCTAAATATTACTATGATAATATTTTGCTGTAAAATAAAATTGAGTAAAAATAATATTTAAAAATAATAATACAAATACTGCGTATTGACAAATAATAATCTTATTATTATCATTATATTGTCATATTGGTATATTACAAAATATAAATAATTACTATAGTAATATTTCACTGTAAAATAAAAATATTGAGTATTTAAGAAATATAATCATGATAATAACAAAAATAATAATAATTGTATTATTATTGTTATTATTATATTGTCATATTGATATAAATATGTTAAACAAAATAAATATTTCTATTGCAATATTTCACAAAAAATAATAATAAAAATATTGTGTATTTAAGAAAAACAATTATTATTATTATTTTGTCATATTGAAATAAAAACATTTAAAAACAAATAAGAAATATTACTATTGTAATATTTCACTGGAAAATAAAAATATCAAGTATTTAAGAAAAATAATATTAACAATAATAATAATGATAATTATTATTATTGCAATATTGATTCTATTAGAATTATTATATTTTCATATTGATATATAAATATTAAACAAAATAATAAATATTACTATAATAATATTTCATTGTAAGCTAAAATTGAGTAAAAATAATATTTAAAATAATAATAAAAATATTGAGTATTTACGAATAATAATCATTAGCCTATTATTATATTATTATCATTATATTGTCATATTGATATGATTACTAGTAAACAATAATAAGTATTACTATAGTAATATTTCACTGTATATTGAATATTAATAAATATAATCATGTTAATAACAATAATTATTATTATAATTATATTGCTATTATTACTACTATTATATTGTCATATTGATATAAATATATTAAACAAAATAATAAATATTTCTATTGTAATATTTCACTGTAAAATAAAATTGAGTATTCAAGACAATAATAATTAAATAATAACAATTATTAATATATTTTTTTATAGATGTAGAATCACACATTTTTGGTCAAATTGTGCAGACAAACCTGGAGCTTTCTTTTCATATCACATTTTTAATCACAATCGCAATTTTTATCGAAAAAAACTGCAATTAGATTTCTCTAATTTCTCTGCAGCCCTAACTAATGTGCAAATTTTCAAGAAAAACAATATGTGTTTGTTCATATCCTTAACCCTAAGAGCAAATGCCACTAATAATACAGCATCCAGCAAAACAACTGATAATGACTGAGCCAAGAAACCATGAATCAACTAACATTACAGACGTAACGGCAGCATTTAGAGAGCTGCCAAGAGAACATTCAATAGATACAATGTGAATAACAAGTCGAGTATAAAGAACAGGATGTGCAACTGTGGAGCAGAGATACAGGACTGTAAGATTGATATAATCTTTAGAGAACGACTGCAAACAAAAGAAACGGCTTCTGAAGTACTCAGGTACTGCGGCATAAAAGAAGAAAAAAGGGGAAAGCAATCTGTGGTCATTAATTGCATCGATTCGTTAACTGTGGTACCAGCGTGTCTAAATGCAATTTTGAGGTGTGACTAGAATAAGAACCACTTTAAGCTTAATAATCACTATTGATTCTGAGAAGAAACACAGATTTATAATGCGTTCATCTCAATTTGTCTGATAAACACAGAAAGAGAGAGAGATCAGACTTTTACTCTGCACTATTGAGTCGTCAGTCCAGTACGTGAAATACAAGAACTGTGTCCGTTATAAAAAGGTGTCTTTTTTTTTAATCAATTACATTTTTACATTTTTTATGAATCAATTAAAATGTAAAAAAAAAAAAAATAATAATAATTAAATAATAATAATTTAAATTAAATAATTTTTAAAAATTAAATTCATTCAAATTAAATTAAACTTAAACTAATAAATGAATAATAATAATATTTAATGAAATAAATCAATTTAATTATGGAAATAATATTACGTTTGAACATTTTCAAACTAAGAAAAGTTAATAACATAAAATTCATTAGAAATATTTAAGACTATTTCCAGGTCACTAGTCACTACTTAAATAATTAATTCAATTTAAAAAAATTACAAATGGATTTTCTTCATCATCATCATCAGGTTTGGATCATATTAAATTGTTGCTGAAAATCAAATGGTAATTAATATTAATTTTCTATTTAGCATTTCACTTAATAATCTTATACAGAATCTTAACAGTTTTCCATCAAAATAAAGAATGCAAAAACAGAACCATTTTCACCTCTGAACCCAATAAAAACAATCATAATTATTAGTATTATTATTATAATGTTGTCATATTTATATGAAAACGGTAAACAAAATAATAACTATAATAATAACTACTATAGTAATATTTCAGTGTAAAATAAAAAATATTATGCATTTAAGATCAAATATATCAATATTAATTATTATTATAATATTAAACAAATTAATAAATATTACCATTTTAAAACAAAATGTAGCATTTAAGAAAATAATAATTAAATTATAATAACAATTATTTTATTATTTATATATTGGTATATAATGACAAATTATTGGCCAAATGAAATGAAAAAATAACAATTATTATTATATTATTATTTTACTATTAAACAAAACAATAACTATTACTATAGTAATATTTAAGTGTAAAATAAAAAATATTGTGCATTTAAGAAAATAATAATAATAATTATTATTATTTTAATATTAAACAAAATAATAAATATTACTATTTTAAAATACAATGGAGTATTTAAGAAACTAATAATCCAATAATAATAATAATCATTATTATTATTATTTATATATTGATTTAAAATCGCAAGTTATTGGCCATATTGTGCATCCCTACAAAAACAGAAGCGTTTTCACCTCTGATCCCAACGGCACATCTCCCGCACATCTCCCATCAAGTTCTCCAGTACAGTTGACATCACGAGCCTGTCCAGTCTGATCAATGTGTGCGTTACGATAAGTGGACCTCGATGAGTCATACTGTGCTTTAAAGTACAGCCTGTCCTCCTCTTGTTGTTTCAGCGTATCTCGCTGTTATCAGAGATCCAAGGCCAGATTTGGTTCAGCCAAAATCAAGCATAAGCTGCAGAAGCTCTCAGATCAACCGGCCTAACATCTCTACATCTGTAATTAGCGCTCAAATCATTCTCTCCACATAGTAATCATTGACAAAAAGCTTCGTTTTCGTGTGTGAAAAGAGACGGCAGCATCATGGCAGACCACGCTTTGATGCTAAAGCGAAATATTAAAAAAAAACCTCTCAGCTTAATCTGATTAGAGCTCGTATCAAGCACAAACACATCAAAACAAATCAGTTTTACATGTTCCAGAAGCTCTGACAGATCAGAAGGCTGACTAATAAGGAATGATATCACGCATCCCCCTTCAGCACAGCAGTCATATTTAAAGCAAGAGGTCTGTGATTCCTGGAGCCATATGTTTGCATTGTCATTCATCTATACAGCGGTCGTTCAGCTTGAGCAGGAAGCCGTTTAAAACGTGACATCATTATGGAGTCGGGTAAATGCCGCAAATGGTGACTAATCAGTAAATCGAGATGTGACGTCAAAGGCAGCAAACAGGGAAAAAATACTATACAATTTTACAATCTAAATGCTTATAAAATATATAATAGATAAGAACCTCCAAAACAGAATCAGGCGCTGGTTCGCAAAGACCCGCCCCCTTTAGTTACTGTTGCTATGTCCGACAAGCCATGTGTTCTCATGCCACACATCATGTTCTCACGCAGTGAAAAATACAAAGATGACACGAAACAGTTTCATATTTAATATATCGTGATTTTTTAAAGACAATAAATGGCGTATGGTGTCTCTTTAATGTGTGGTGACAGATCGCTGTAGCTCCTTCAAGATCATCTCTTCATACTAGTTCATTTATAGCATCAAATAAACATGAATGAACATCAGAAGGAATGTTGTTTCAAGCGCGGAAAGACGTGAGTACACACAATTTTTCAAGTTCAAGTTCATCAATGTTAATCTACTACTTCCCCTGACTGCTTTGTCGGACAAAATAGCAGATTCTGGGTTATGATTGGTCAGATCGCCTGTCAATCAAACTGTTTGCGAAGGATCAATTGTATAATGAAACATTTTTAATTTGTGCTTGTAAAACAATTGAGTATCTAAGAAAAATTATTATTATTATTAGTCTTATTGACAACTGTCCAGCCCTACGAACAAGCGCAACATTCCTGGAGCTTTTTATCGCAATTTTAATCACAAACACAATTTTTATGCGAAAAACTGCAATTACATTTTTTCCCCAAATCTCGCAGCCCTAAATAGCACGTGCAATTTTCAACAAAATGATCTCCAGCTTTGACGTCAAAGACAGCAAACAGGGAAAAATATTCTAAGATATTACATTTTAAATATAGATTATATAATAGTTCATGTTTTTAAGAACATCCCAAATAGAAATCATACATTGATAAAACATCTACAATAACATAATGAAATATTTTTAGAATAAAAAAAATACACAGCTAATTCTAATTAATTTTAATTCTTTTTTATGTATTCATTTTCATCATTTTTCGCAATGAAAGTTAATGTTGTTTTAGAGTCAGTGTTCCTCGAAATATTTTCTATTGTTTTTTTTTGCATAAAAAGCCAGTTAGGAGTGTCAGTAAAGGATAGAATTGCCTTTTTTGGTTGAACTATCCCTTTAATTCTGCCAAACGGTGCAGTTATGACATCCATCAGCAGACGGGGCATTAAATTGTACGTTAATGAAGCTATGGCCATCTTAACAATGGCCGACTCAAACAGACCTTAAAATCCTGACAGCAAACTCCTCGTGTCTTTATTCAAGTGCCTGTTTTTCATCTGTCTGTCCGGCCCTTTCAACAGCTCATTAAACTATCTACCTGAGAGGCAGGCTTACGCTGAAATGCATCTCGCATTGAAAAAAGACACCGAGGCTGACATAATCAGATGGACTGCCAGATGGATTGTGTTGGTACATCACTAACATCTTTCCATATTAGCTCATGTCTACGGCTAACTTGCAGCAGACGAGCTTTACAGGTTTTGCACATCTGTTGTTTCGCAGCTTGGCTGCTGACCAAACATCCATCCCGTGTTCCGCCTATACGATACAAATACAAACACGCTGATTTATGCATGAGAATCTGATTATAATACAGGCGTTCCGTTCATTGGATGACAAATCAAGCGATAGAAAGCATCGCTCATATATGAATACAAATCAATTTTGCTCCTTAACTCCTTAAAGTTAATGCAAATATTGTTTTGCCTGACATTTCAGTCTTTCAGATTCAGATCTTCTTTGCATTGCAAATGAATCAGCTTCAGGCTGCACTGGGCTTTAACATCCACAATAGGAACCATGCAGAACGTCATTGAGACGTCTATTGCTCATAAAAAAGCAATCGAGAGGTTAACTGTGTGGACATATTGAACCTGTAAATCGACACGCTCCAACGGCATTCCGGTATCCCATCAAAAGAGAAATGCATTGTTACGTGTTGCCGATGGTCTTTGTTTCAGGTGGCGTGAGCTAAACTTGTTGTCGATACAATTTTTTGCAACTTTTTTGAAATACAATTCTTACTTCTTTTAATTCTTCTGTAGCATCTTTTGAAGTCAGTCTAACTACAACCAGTATATGAAACACTGGCAAACAAACTGTCTTCTTTTTGAATGTTTACTTCCAAAACATTAAATTATACACAGACAAAAAAAACTGTGTTGCTTCCAACGTCTCTAACTTCAAACTAAACTCTAACTTCAAACTAAACTAACTACATCCAATCGCTTCCACTATGACGTAGTGCTATCTGACTGGAAGCTCAAACTACTGAAATGTTAGCAGATCTAAACATTACTTAATCATGCATTTTAAACCAATACATTTCTTATTAGTTTTAATGAAATCGTTTTTTTTTTTTATTACTGTTTAAACGAAATTATTACGTCAAGTGAACTAGTCCTTATTTGGCTCTTACAATACAGAACAATATTATTTGATAAGTAGGAATAATTGACGACGGGCCGTTTACACCTTGTGTGTGCATTATTTTCTAATAATTTAATGGACTGGAGTCAATTATTACGCTTATACCACGGTGAACACACCTCATTGTTCGGATGTTGTCTTACAAGACAGGTTTTTGTTCTTAAAATGTGTAGGACTAATTTCTTACGCGTCTCAACCCATGCCTCCGTTGATAATTCCAAAATGTAATTTTAGAGCTAGTAATGGAAGCTTGAGCCATTAATAGCAGTTATTAATGCAGTTAGTAGAGAGAGAGAGATTTAGGGTGTGAATTACTCGAGTCTGTGCGTCTCTCAACGGTGTTCGGCTGCAGTTTCGCTCTACTAACAGCGAATCTTTAAGTTTATCTGCTTCAAGAACAGCGTCTTGAAAAATATCATGTAGCTTTTAAGTTGCTAAACTATTTTACTGATAAAATCATCATGTCTCTGTACTGTATGTGTGTACGTTCGAGGGAGAGAGAGAGATAGAGTATGTGCTTTCCGTAGTACATACTAAAACATAATTTTGTGGCAAAAAACATGGAAATAATGTGTCATTTTTATCCAATTGTTTAATATATTTATTTGTTTGGTTGGTTTTGGTTCTTTTGCTGTTGTAGGCCTTATAATGCGTGACTGAAAGCATTTTGGCGAAGCGATACAGACATGTAATGCGGTCAAGACCTGCCGGGAACTACTTTAAACCGTGCGTTTCCCTTCACATGCTCTAATAATTAACGTAAAAACGAGTTTCCTAGATAAAAATCGCAAATGAACACCATCCCATTTCGAAACTTGAATGCGATGAGCTTGTAATCATGACTTCAGAAGTGGGAATGATCAAATTTCCCATAGCACGTGAAGTTAGCGATAAATACAGAACGTTCGTCAACCAATCAGAGTCGAGCATTCAACAGCCCTGTAGTATAATCACAATTGACCCTTCGTAAAGACCCGCCCCCTTTAGTTACTGTTGCTATGTCCGGCATGCGATCTCACGCCACACATCATGTTCTCGCGCGGTGAAAAATACATCATGGAGCAAAGAGGACGCTGACAACACGTCGACAGGCGTATGAAACAGTTTCATATTTAATATATCGTAATTTTTTAAAGAAGTTTAAACAATAAATAGCGTATAGTGTCTCTTTAATGTGTCGTGACAGATCGCTGTAGCTCCTTCAAGATCATCTCTTCATACTAGTTCATTTATAGCATCAAATAAACATGAATGAACATCAGAAGGAATGTTGTTTCAAGCACACAATTTTTCAAGTTCACCAACATTAATCTACTAACTCCCCTGACTGCTTTGTCTGACAAAATGGTGGATTCTGGGTTATGATTGGTCAGATCGCCTGTCAATCAAACTGCTGGTGAAGGGTCAATTGTATGCATATTTTGTGGAACTAAATGCATATTTGTGCACATAGTTAATGTTAAAGCTTATTTAAATGAATAAATAGGATAAAAACCATTAGATAACATACAGTTAATACCAAATTATTTTTCTGCTCATAATAGGGTTTTTTTTTGTAATAAATAATATTAAAGTGTTCATGTAAGCATATTTACAGAAAACAAGCACTAAAATATTTCATAATTACATCAGTGCATTGACATAAAAATGAGCAATGCACGTTGTGGAGCTGAGGTAATTCACTACAGTAACAATAACAAGCAGCATGTGCCACTGCATTTACATTTAAAATGGCAAATATGCCCATCATAGACTACACCAAATACGCACAGGCCTTGTTATTGTGCTCGCACATGTGGGATAAAACAGCGCTGGAGTACCTGCTCAGGCCCTTGGAAGCAGATTCGACACTGGGGTGTTCTCATGCCGCTGGCCGTGCTGCTGGAGAGGCTGACCGCGTCCAGGCCCGCCTGCAGTTTCGGGTCTTTCTCCTCAAACGCCAGGCTCCTGGGCCTGGGGTCGCTCCCGTAGTATTCTTCCTCATCATCTCGGCTGGAGCAGTCAACGAAGGGCGGCCATCCGCAGCCGCCCATCCCGAGCCCCCTCATTCTGTCGGACCGTCTGTTCGGCTCTGCGTCACTGTCGGACCGTCTAGAACCGGATCGCATGAAAACCAGCACCTTCAGTTCGTTAAAAAACATGCGGATCCGGTTCTTGAACATGTTTGACTACATGTGTGTGTTGTATGGCTGAAACGAAATTGCCTGTTAATTGTTTACGAAAAGAGTTATTTATATGTAAATATTATGTGTATTTTTATGTATGCTGATTATATTATTGTCGTTATTTGTTATTACGCATTGTTATTATTGTTGTTTTTATTAGTATTATTGTTGTTATTGATTCGTTTAGGCCTGTTATTAATATTTTATTCGGCAGAAATGCAGTTGCTACCCTAAAACCTCAGAGGAAAGTGTCCAAAGCAAAGGTAATTGGTCAGAAAAATCTCTGGGCTTGTTTTTTCCCGTCTGATGGCATGTATGTGCCTGATGTTGTTTCTCTAGATGCCTTTCCAATCATCATAGGATGGCAAGAATAAGCCTATGGTATTGCAATAAATAGCCAGCAATGCATTGTTCCAGCTCTAAAGAAATGTAATTTTCATAAACTCCCAGCCTTCCGAAACCTGGACGCACGGATGAGAGACGAGGAAGATGCAAAATGGCATTTCAGAGCCACGTACAGTCATCGTCGCGGATCCTTCAGCATAAAAACATAATCCACAAGAGCTGGAAGTTGGATTCAGGTGCAATCCTATAGTTTTGTTTATTGTTCATCAGAGGCATCATGACGAAGCTTTCACATCATTTCCTTGTGCATCTCCCCATCGACATATTCCAACGCCGCCTCCCATCCCAAACACAAACAAGCTCAGAAGAATCCATTAGGTTGGTGTGTTAAAAACAACAATAATAATGGCAGTTTTGGCTGAGGCGCAGGGGGGAAATGCCAGCATCTCGTCTCCATTTGAAGTTCATCACCATCCCCCTCCCGGGCCGATATGGTTCCTCGCCACGTTCACGTTCAAAGGAAGATGGAGCTTCCAGAAAGGGAAAATAAAAGAGAGATTCGCCTATTTTCCTTCCTCGCAGGGTGTGATAGGCAGTCGGAGCGGCTGATGCTGTGGATCGTAATGTGATGGGGATGCTGATGCTGCTCCCCTCTGATTCATCCTCGAAATGGACGTTCTGCCGTGCGCATCAACACACGGCCCTTGTTTCCAAGGCGCGCTCTCGCCCAATCAAAATGATTCATTTACAAACGTCTCGCTGCCGTGCGCGCTCCTGCTCGATGCTCCCGTGGGAGATTCCAAGTATGCTGATTTTTGACGGGCGCCGCTGTCCGAGGTGCTGATCTCTCGCCGTGACGTTTCCCCGACGCGTCAAAGAGACGCGGGAAATATAAATGAACTTTATGGGTCGTTCCTGCTATGCAGCACCCCTTGAACTCAGAGTGCATGCATATTTATAAAGAGGGTTGGGGAGTAACGAAATACAAGTAACTTAGTTACGTATTTAAAATACAAAATTTGAGTAACTGTATTTCATTACAGTTACATTTTAAATGGGTGGTAATCAGATTACAGTTACATCTGAAAAGTATTTTAGATTACCAAAGTGATTACTTTGAATTTTAATGTCATTTAAACAGCAGTTGGTGATTCTCTGACTCTGACAGTCTGAAAAAGCGGAGTTAAGTTTCATCAACATTTTAATACTTTTAAGAGGGATCATAAAAATTTTGTTATTTTTATTTAGTTCTGTCCTGAACAAGACAAAATGACTGAATTTATAAAAAAAAATTGCCCAACTGTCAAGTTAACTGTCCTGTCATGACCTGATGATCCACGACTGTTTTCATGTTTTGTGATAGTTGTTTGTGAGTCATTTTATAATTCACTGCAACTTTTTCTCACAATTTGTTTTTTCCCTCACAATTGTGAGTTTGCATTTCACAATTCTGACTTCTTTTTCTCAGAATTGCGAGATTTAAACTCACAATTGCAAGTTATAAAGTCAGAATTGGGAGATATAAATTTGCAATACTGACTTTTTTTCTTTCAATTGTGAATTTAGTATGTGAGTTTATATCTCATAATTCTGACTTTATAAGTCACAATTGCAACTTAATATCACACGATTCTGAAAGGAAAAAGTCAGAATTGTGAGATAAAAACTTGCAATTACCTTTTTTGTGTTTGTTCCACACTTATTAGTATTCCAAAGTATTCTAAAGTATTTAGATTAAGTTACTGAACTTGACTAATGTAACGAAATATGTTACAAATTACTTTTTCTCTGATCAAGCTCAGGCAGAGATAAAAAAAAAAATGATTTCCATTTGCAAAATTATTATATTTTACACAACATGAAAGGGTCTTGCGTAACAGGATTGATCCATGATATAATGTTGGGTCAGCACTCTAATGCAGTTTATCGACTGAGATTCTTGTCAATTTTTGCTCTAAAAATTGATCTTTCATGCTCAGCCATTACATTTATTGCGTACTGTGTTAAGTAGCTACGACCTGGAAGAATGAAGTGGCAATTGTTTCTTTCATTACTGATGCTCTACTGATGACAAACTGCATTAAATATTATCAAATAGCTAAGTATCGAACATTTTTAAAGCACATGAAACAAACAAAACCTATGAAATTTGCTGTTATAGATTCTTTAAAGATTAAAATAGCAGCGGTTAATGTGATAAACTGACTTCATTCACTAAAAATCACAGCTGATTAAACGCAAAAATAAAAAAAGTAAAGTTAGTTCACTACGATCATTTTGTTATAATGAAATGACATTCAAGCAAAGTGACTTAAAGGAAAAATTAAAACTCACCATGTTCTTCCAAACCCATATGACTTCCCTTCTTCTACTTACGGGGATAGACTGTACATAAACACATAACTTTGGTTAATCCTCTATATAGTTTTAATGGACAGTGAGTCAGAGCTGTCAAAGCTGTCCTCTATAGCAGTACAGATCAATCTCAAACAAATCAGGGCAGACATATTGTTGATTTATTGTTATGGCATGACTATATGCTGCACAAAGGTATAGTGTGTCCATTTTGCTCATCAATAATTTAACTTTTACAAAGTGAGTGGACACTCACACATGCATTTTGCATAGATTCTAAATAATATGCTTGAGTAAATTGGACTATATGTTTTCATGTTCTTACAGTGTACACACACACACACACATACATATATATATATATATATATATATATATATATATATATATATATATATATAAAATCTCAAGTCAAGTTGAGCTTTATTGTCATTCCGCCACATGTGAGGACATACAGAACGAAACGTCGTGCCTCACAGGACCACAATGCTACATAAATACAGGCATACAACAATGAAATAACAGTATAAACCTATATACAACTATCCTACTGATAGATTTTGACTATAAATATTCTATACAAACTATACGAAAGCTTCAGATAAATACTGTACATGCAAAGAGAAATATTGTGAGTGGAGCAGCTGGCTGGGAAACAGTGCAGATGATTTGTGCATGAGCATGTAAACATAGATATATATAAAGACTCAGTAATATATACGTGTCATATATATATGTGTGTGTGTGTGTGTGTGTGTGTGTGTGTGTGTGTGTGTGTGTGAAAGAAAGAAGCCTTTCCTGAAGAAGTGCCACACTCAGTCTTGTTTGTGCTATGCAGAAACACACACCTGGAAGACTCTGATGCCATCTGGCAAAAGGAGCTATTGTCTGATGAGACTGAAATTTACCTTTTTGGACTGAACTCCAAGCACTATGTTTAGCAAAAAGCAAACACAGCACACCAAACACACCAAGCCTACTGTGAAGCATGGTGATGGCAGCATTATGTTGTGGGAGTGTTTCTCTTAAGCAGGGACTGGGCAATTGGTCAGGATTGAAGGGAAAAAGGATGCAGCCAAGTACATCTAAATTCTTGAGGAAAACCTGTGTCCGTCTGCTAGACAGCTGAAGATGGGCCGATCATTCACCTTCCACCATGACAATGATCCTAAACATACTGCCAAAAGAACAATGTAATGGCTTAAGGATAGGAAGGTGAATGTCCTTGAGCAGCCAGACTTAAATCTGCTGGATGGACTTGAAGAGAGCGGTCCATCCGCTCACCATGGAATTTGAGTGAATTTGAGCAATTGTGCAAGGAAGAATCGGCAAATATTCCCTAATCTAGGTGTGCAAAGCTAGTACAAACATATCCAAAAAGATTTAAAGCAATAGCTGGCTCTATGAAGTATTAAATCAGGGTACTGATGACTTTTCCGACACGTTTTACAATTTTTAACAATCCGCCAGGATGTTTTAAAATGTTATTTTCACTTTGATGATGAGGGATATAATGTGTGCATACAGCTCCAAAAAGTTAGACTTAATTCACTTCATTTTCCAGGGTATAACATGACAAAATGAAAAGATTTTCACACGGTATGACGAGTTTCTATAGGCACTGTACATGCATTTATAGATAGATAAACGGATGGATAGATAGATGGACGAACGAACAAATGAACAAACGAACGGACGGACAGATAGATAGATAGATAGATAAACGGATGGATAGATAGATGGACGAACGAACAAATGAACAAACGAACGGACGGACGGACAGATAGATAGATAAACGGATGGATAGGTAGACGGACGAACAAACAAATGAACAAACGAACGGACGGACGGACAGACAGATAGATAGATAGATAGATAGATAGATAAACGAATGGATAGATAGATGGATGAACGAACAAATGAACAAACGAACGGACGGACGGACAGATAGATAGATAGATAAACGGATGGATAGGTAGACGGACGAACAAACAAATGAACAAACGAACGGACGGACGGACAGATAGATGATAGATAGATAGATAGATAGATAAACGAATGGATAGATAGATGGATGAACGAACAAATGAACAAACGAACGGACGGACGGACAGATAGATAGATAGATAGATAGATAGATAAATGGATGGATAGATAGATGGACGAACGAACAAATGAACAAACGAACGGACGGACGGACAAATAGATAGATAGATAGATAGATAGATAGATAGATAAATGGATGGATAGATAGATGGACGAACGAACAAATGAACAAACGAACGGACGTACGGACAGATAGATAGATAGATAGATAAAAGGATGGATAGATAGATGGACGAACGGACAAATGAACAAACGAACGGACGGATGGACAGATAGATAGATAGATAGATGGACGAACGAACAAATGAACAAACGAACGGACGGACGGACAGACGGACAGATAGATAGATAGATAAACGGATGGATAGATAGATGGACGAACGAACAAATGAACAAACGAACGGACGGACGGACAGATAGATAGATAGATAGATAAACGGATGGATAGATAGATGGACGAACGGACAAATGAACAAACGAACGGACGGATGGACAAATAGATAGATAGATAGATGGACGAACGAACAAATGAACAAACGAACGGACGGACGGACAGATAGATAGATAGATAAATGGATGGATAGATAGATGGACGAACGAACAAATGAACAAACGAACGGACGGACGGACAGATAGATAGATAAACGGATGGATAGATAGATGGACGAACGAACAAATGAACAAACGAACGGACGGACGGACAGATAGATAGATAAATGGATGGATAGATAGACGGACGAACAAACAAATGAACAAACGAACGGATAGATAGATAGATAGATAGATAAACGGATGGATAGATAGATGGACGAACGAACAAATGAACGGACGGACAGATAGATAGATAGATAGATAGATAGATAGATAGATAGATAGATAGATAGATAGATAAACGGATGGATAGATAGATGGACGAACAAACAAATGAACAAACGAACGGACGGACGGACAGATAGATAGATAGATAAACGGATGGATAGATAGATAGATAGATAGATAAACGGATGGATAGATAGAGGTTGGCTAGAGCAGGTTGGCTTGTTGGTCCAAACACTGTCCCAGGACCATCCTCTCCAAACAGCTGGACAGTACACTCAATGCTTGTTGGTCACAAACAGCCAGGCTGGCCTTCATTTGTACTAACAACATGCATCTAGTCCGTTCCATTATTTATGCTGCTATTGACCTGCTTGTCTCCCTGTTCTGATGGGAGAGATTACTCTTCCTGTTTGTCCGACTGGATCTGCATGCGTGAGGAATCGCAATCAGGTCCATCATCTGTCCTCATCAGACTCAGCCAACAAATATTGCATTGGTCATAGCCTTGTAGATCAGGATGCAGAGATGCTTTCCCATTCCTGATCATAACACTCCATATGTTTTAGGTCCTTGCTTCTCAGACATCTCAGACCTTTTGCTATATCCGTCTCTTGACAGGTGGTCAGACTGGTTTGTGCATATGGACACTCATGGAAAGGAAGGAGAACTGGCACGTGTCCCAACCTGGAGCCTGAGTGTGCTGACAGGATGGGGGTTCGCTTTGCTGAGCATGACCAAAGTCCCGTTGACCGGAAATTCAAGGAAACCAGACACCTACAGTGCACATTTTCCTTACATAAGCGACACAAAAAGTTATTCTAACATTAAAATCCACAGTTCTTCCATGTTAAAATCAGCTGATGTGTTTATCCATGAAGATGTTTTCAGCTGTGAACCACTCGATATATTTGTTGTGGCCACGGGCAACAATTATTGATGCGTTGAAGCTCATCAGTGCAAATGTGGTGAACTTGCAAATGATAAGAATCAACAAGTACAGGATGGCATTTGATAATTTTCACAAAACTTACATGGCCTCCAGAATATTTTGCTGTATGAAAATACAATATATCAAAAGAACAGAAACAATGATCAAAGCATAGATTGAGTCCATCAACACCCCCAAAGCTTGCAAAATCCGATACCTTGTCCTGGTTCCACATTTAATTCGGTAACATTAGGCAGTTTTGATTTAAAGGCGTATGCTGTTGAATGTTTGACAATCACATTATTTTTATTGCATAAGCAATACTTCTATTGCTTGTTTCTGCTCCTTTTTCTGTGTTTTGTTCCGGAAGAAGAAGAGTAATAGCGTCCCCTACAGTTTAACAGTGAAAACATGGATTCATGGGTGCAGATGGGTAGGTTTAGATCCAGGTGGCGGAGACGGGAAGGTTTAGGGACACGTAAAGTGTGAGGAGTTGGATCTGGATCCAGGGGATTGAGACGGGAAGGTTTAGGGACACGTAAAGTGTGAGGAGTTGGATCTGGATCCAGGGGATTGAGACGGGAAGGTTTAGGGATATGTAAAGTTGGAGGAGTTGGATCCATATCCAGGGGGTTGAGACGGGAAGCTTTAGGGATATGTAAAGTTGGAGGAGTTGGATCCATATCCAGGGGGTTGAGACGGGAAGCTTTAGGGATATGTAAAGTTGGAGGAGTTGGATCCATATCCAGGGGGTTGAGACGGGAAGGTTTAGGGATATGTAAAGTTGGAGGAGTTGGATCTGGATCCAGGGGATTGAGACGGGAAGGTTTAGGGATATGTAAAGTTGGAGGAGTTGGATCCATATCCAGGGGGTTGAGACGGGAAGGTTTAGGGATATGTAAAGTTGGAGGAGTTGGATCCATATCTAGGGGGTGGAGACGGGAAGGTTTAGGGATATGTAAAGTTGGAGGAGTTGGATCCATATCCAGGGGGTTGAGACGGGAAGGTTTAGGGATATGTAAAGTTGGAGGAGTTGGATCCATATCTAGGGGGTGGAAACGGGAAGGTTTAGGGACACATAAAGTGGGAGGAGTTGGATCCAGATCCAGGGGGTGGAAACGGGAAGGTTTAGGGATATGTAAAGTTGGAGGAGTTGGATCCATATCTAGGGGGTGGAAACGGGAAGGTTTAGGGACACATAAAGTGGGAGGAGTTGGATCCAGATCCAGGGGGTGGAGACGGGAAGGTTTAGGGATGTGTAAAGTGGGAGGAGTTGGATCTGGATCCAATGAATCTCGTGTTCTGCAGTCCATCAGTGGCTGGGAAACAGATAAAAGCAACAAAACTCAGGCTATATTATGAAATATTACGGATTAAATGGGTTGCAACCCTTTACCCTTCACTATTTTTACAATATAGCACAAAATTCTTCTTCAATTTTGTTCAATATGTTCAGTTTGTAGGGTCACGCACAATTTCAAATGTTTTAGTTTTGTATGAACCAGTGCTAATTTAGCATTGTTTATTTACTAGCATTTATTTATAATTTGAATGGGTGTTCATTTTTATATTTTCATTTGAAATTTTTAGTAATTCTATGTGCTTTTTCCATTTTTAATTTTTTAACATTTTTATTCAGCTTTAATTATAAATTTCAGTTTTAATCACTTTTGTCCTTACATTTTTAAATGTAATTATTTTTAACTTATCCAATATTTTATTTTATTTCAGTAGTATTTCAATTATCAACATTTTTTTTTTTTTTTTTATAAATATGCCTAGTTTTAGTTAACAATTACGACACTGGTATGGATCTGATAAATGTTTGTATTGTATATTACAAACACTATAAATCCAAAGTCCAAACTCTGTCCACTCCACTGTCCTGCCGAGTTAGCTTCAGCCTGCCTCAACACACCTGCCTAGAAGCTTCTAGTATGCCCAATAACAGCTTGATTAGCTGGTTCAGGTGTGTTTAATTGGGGTTGGAGCTGAAATCTGCAGGACAGTGGCCCTCCAGGAGCAGGATTGGACAACCCAGCTGGTTTTGTTTCATTTGCTTTTTGTTCCAGTGGGCACCACATGGGGGCAGTGTATTTTGAGATACAAAGACCTTGCCTTATAAACCACCTTATAATGACTTCACCCATGGTGTAAAATCCCTGAGCATGAGCACAATAGAAATCAGCAGACACACAGCAGGAAGCTTGTTGTTGATGCTGAGGGCTGAAGTACTACACAAAGAAAACGTTTGTCTCTGATAGACATTACAACAAGAAAATGTACCTTTACTGCAAACTAACAGTGTTTTGTCTCCAACTAGCAGTACATTTTTTCAGACCCAGTATGAATCATTTTACACACTCATCCTACACAAGTTGCATAATCTATATATAACAGCTTGTTTACAAGCAAATAAGTAGCTTAACACTGAAAACAATACAAATAAGTGATCTCACATAGACTGACCTGGAGAGAAAAAAAAAGCTTTTTTTTATTATCCTCATGTCATAATGGATTTTAGTTGTGGAAATAAAATGCATATAAACTGGATGTGAAGTGTAAACACCTGGTGTTTTCAGTGATTTCCAGCAAAAGTAATGACAACAAATAGCTTTTTGGTTTGATATTCTAATCTAGTGGTTGCTGACTAATAGGTTGCAACCAATTTTTGGGAGGAAAACAATGGTAAATACAAATTAAATGTCACACCAATAAAGGAGAAGACACACTTCTCATATTTTTTGCTGTTGATGTCAAAGCTGTGTCCCACTATAAATTCACTTTGTAGAAGTAGGACAAGATTAACAGAAGTGAACATGGACAGTTTGTACAAAATACACTGATTCTTGAAAACCACAAATACAATTATGTAATGTAGAACAATATACTCAGAGAAGGGCTATTTAATATACTCTAAATACATTCTTTTACCTTGCAAGGTATCTGCAGGGTTTTTAAAAAATTAAGGCTTTTTAAGACCTTTTTTTTTTAAGCCCCGCACAAATAAAATTATTACTGTAAGGGCTGGTAGAGCAAGCTCTATGCTAACATGCATGTTATCATGCAATTATGATTTTGAGATTACAGTTCAAGCAATACAGGTTTTATCAAAAACAAAAAGTTGTAATGAAACCTCACATTTCAACCTTTAAACAGTTTAAGAAAATGGATGTCAAAAATATAAATGATTTTATACTGTACATACATATGTGCAATTTCACTCTGTCAGTACAGCCTTATGGAACAGTAGAAATATAGTGGTTACCCTGGTATCTCTGTAAACAATGCAATTAACAACGCTATTTAAAAAAAAATGTGACTGTGTATAGGGGATGTATGAAGAAATCAGAAACCCTTGTTTTATAGCGACACCGGTGGCTGTTAAGTGAACTGCAGCCACTTACTGCTTGTGCTCGCACTGGTCATGTACAAGAGGCCGAACGTGATTCAATGCCTTAATATAGCCAAGGCGAAGTTTTTTCGTTCTTCGCTTAGAAGTAAAAGTTAAAAATAAAAATGATTGTTTGCGAACATCCTGACGCCATCCATGCTGCTGAGAGTGACGTTTCGATGAATATATAAATATGTGTTGCACAAGCTTTGCGATTCACCAACATTAGATGAGGTAATTAAAAATATGGTAGTTTGGTTATACTATAAAGTATATTTGAGACTATATAGACTATGTAGGTTTGGATATGTGAGACTATAGTTTGAATTAATCCCTTTTCTTTGACATTACACTGTGTATAAGCGTTCGTTTCATGTGTCACAGACCTGAAAAGAGGCTCTCGGGAACGTGCGTAAACGTGACATCCTTTTGATTTTTTATTTACTTCACATAAAAATCAGGTAGCTCTTGTTTTGTTACAAGCTGTTAACACATCAGCAACAAAAAAGTGATTAAGACATGAAATTTCTTACATATAGCCCCTTTAAATTTGATACAACTGAATTGACCCTTCACCAGCAGGTTGATTGACAGACGATCTGACCAATCGTAACGCTGAATCTGCCATTTTGTCCGACAAAGCAGTCAGGTGAACTTCACGTTGGTGAACTTGATAAATTGTGTGTACTCACATCTTTCCGCGCTTGAAACAACATTCCTTCTGATGTTCATTCATGTTTATTTGATGCTATAAATGAACTAGTATGAAGAGATGATCTTGAAGGAGCTACAGCGATCTGTCACGACACATTAAAGAGACACTATACGCTATTTATTGTTTAAATTTCTTTAAAAATTACAATATTTTAAATATGAAACTGTTTCATATCAAAAGTAACCTGCTCTGTCTTGTCTGTTGACACGTTGTAGGTGCCCTCTTTACTCTGCAATGTATTTTTTACTGTGCAAAAACATGACGTGTGGCGTGAGAGCGCATGGCTTGTCGGATATGGCAACGGTAACTAAAGGGGGCGGGTCTTTGCAAAGGGTCAAATTGAAGACTTTTTAAATACCCAAAGAAATACAGGTTTGGTACCGTGTTGGGTCGCCACTTGATGTTAATGTAAAATCTTGACAAAACTCACAAAAAAAGAGAATTGCACAGGTGTTGATCTATGAATATTTAATTGGAAAAGTCATTTTCAAAAATACAATGCAAATCCAGGGAAAATGGTGCTTACAGCTCACCGAGTCACTGCAGCTTTCTCACAATGGCAATAAATAACTATTATAGCACAGACATTGATTTCACCTCTTCAAAATCCATCAGTGAAATACTCATAATACCATGACCAAGTGAAGCAGAACACATTTGAGCCGTACTCAGTGATGGTTCAGTGTTCCCATTTTCTCGCTCATGTGGGGCGGAAACTAAAGTGGTTAAGACTGAATATTAGCCAATATGTTCCTCTATTAATAGGAGTACGCAAATTAACACAAGAACATATCGGACTTACAGAATCAACATCTGCACGTGCACAGAAGGTATTACAAATGATCTATCTACTACAATAACAATGTTCAACATTGCAAAAAACGCACACTTCAATGGCAACTTAACACTTAGCGCAAAACAAGAAAAAATTAGAAGCGCAACCAAAAAAAGAGAGCGATTTGGCAAAACACAAAATAAGGATTTAACTGAAACGGCACATTATTCAGTGCTAAAATTACGGACCTGATGCTGTTAGTAATTCTTTTAAAATAGCTGGAAAGAAGCGATACATGATTGCAAATAATTGGCACGCCGAGATTATTTCAAAACAATGCATAAGATTTTAAAACACCATATCCTTGAGTAATACTAAGCTTCGAAAGGAAATCGAGAACTTCAAAAGTCCAGTGAAAATAGCGAGACCCGGCTGAGGTGGTAGGGTCTCTGTGGTTTAAATAAGGATGGAAAAGAAGCGGTAAATCGGTGAACGCCGACCCTGTCACGGTAAAGACTATGTACAACAGGAGGGCTGCAGTCCATCGGCGGGGGAAATCCTCCCATTCACGTGGCTCAGTTACACAAGTTTTTATTTTTTAAATATTCACGTTCTACGTCTAAAACTAATATCCCATAGGCTGGACTGGTTCACCTCATTGAGACGGATTCCAAAAAGCATTGCACAAAACACCGGTGTTTATCAGGTCTGCACTCATTCAAGGCGGACTGGATGCTGTTTTTCCTGGGAGATACGTGACAGAATTTCACCCTGACTACTTCATTAACTGATGCTAAACATTAATATAGTTTATGTGGGTTAACTTTCTGTTACACTGAAACTATTTCAGCACTACATACCTGGTTATGTGTACATAAGTGAGCTGACCATGTCACAGGAAACAATTCTGAGGCTATGAACATGCAGACATCGATGGCTTTTACATTGCAGATTTTCGGTTTGCATACACAGAACAGGAAGAGCTTCTCACATCAAGGATGGGGAGGGAAGTGCCAGAACGAGCATCCTATCATACATGATACCTCCTCCTGCTGGTTTAAATTAGCCCTCTGCAGACCTTGTGTGGAAAATGGGTCAGATCTATCATCAAAATGGATGTGTTTGTTTGTGCAGTGTGGTGCGTTGGTCTGTGTGTTCTGAACGCGGTGTCTGGGATCTGTGGTTGTGTTTAATGCTTTAAATGTCTCTTGGTGCACTCCACTCTACCTGTGCAAAAGGGAACTGGAATAGCAGTACTACACTAAATGTAGTTTAGGACAGACGGTCTGAGAGACTATAAGAAAGCACTGGGGTTCGCTCTAGGGTCCTTTTGGTTCCTGTAGCGCATGGCCAACCAAACTCCTAAGATCTGAGGGGGAAAAAAAGGGGGGGGGGGGGGGGTTGGAATGATTATAAATAGGCCTACTATACTGGAGAATAATAGCTAAAATGAGAAAATGTCCATGTGATAAAGTGATTTTATCATTATAGGCAAATTAACACTAATGGATGGCTGAAAGTGACTTATTTATATATCAGAAATATTATAATTGATATCAGTGTTAAATGTTCAATAATACATACTCAGGTATAATATATATATATATATATATATATATATATATATATATATATATATATATATATATATATTTATTCTAACATTCTGCTAAATGAATGGATTTCTGCTAAATCTGTGTGTCAGTATTAAAAAATTTCACTAGAAATAAAGAAACAATTTAGTTAATTGGGTTTGTTATAAAAATAAATACGAAAGTAATAAAATAATATTTTAATTAAAAATATATTAAATTAAATAAAACAATTATTAGATGAATAGCTTAATGCTGAGCAAGTTAAGGTACAAAAATTACTAAAACTGAATTAAAATAGTAACAGAAAAAATAAAAGCCAATTCAAAATAACAAGAGCTCCAACAATAGAAATAAATAAATAATAAAACATACATACACATTAAGGATACAAACTACTACTAATATTAATAATATTTAATATCTGAGGAACTTGACTCAATTTATATAATTCAATATTCAATACATTCGATATATAATTAATATAAAATTCATCTAATGTCTCAAGTGTGTATATTTTACAAATTTGAATTCCTAAGAAAATATTCCTCCTGGGAAGTTACAAGCTTGAAAGTCATACTTACAATGTATTATACTTGTTGAGCACATGGGATTTTATTCATCTCTTTTTCACAAACTAACAACCAGAGTAACTTTTCTTATTGAGCTTATGCAACAAAATGAAGAGTAAAGGATGAGCTTTAGATGTGTAATTGATGCTCTACATGTATTTTACCCTTCTAATGATGATGTCGTTCGTAAATTGCCACATTCCTAATTACAACTTAAGTCTCTAACTAGCATGCCATTTTTTGTGGCTTTCACATGTGGCCCAGACCATATGTGATCTGAACTAACCTCTGTAAAGCTGAAAAAGAGGCCGACTCCTCCCAGAATCTTCAGAGCTTCTGATGAATGTTGAAGCATCTTTTCACCGCAGGTGAGGCAGGTTCCCTTTGTTGCACATGGCTGCGGGAAAAAAAAGAAGGGTGTTAATCTCTTATTTTTCACATTTCATTAACTCAACATCCATCACCCAGACTACAGGTCATCATCAGATAAAATTGGACTATTCACGGAAACTATGGCGCGCTCACTTCATTTTTCCTCGTGTGTCTGCTGCACGCGTTTTGCGTGTGTTATGTGCACTCTGATGAGCTTGCTTAATCAACCATCAATAAGTTTTATCAATTCAATTATTATAGCAAATCAACCAATCTCAACTTTCACTTTGCGCATGTGCCGTTTACACGCACAGTCAAAAAAATTGGGCTGCTCGCAAACGGTGTGCGTGGATGTGCGCGGACCCTCCCGATGACGAAAAATTACGTGGACTGCCGCAGAACGTGGACGCCCGAAGTGAGATTTCTTCACCATATTAAGATCAGATTAAAATTTTACAGATTACACTCATCGTATCACTCTTTTCTCAAAATCCTGTCCACTCTCTACCTTATTCAAAAAATAAAGTGGTAGAAATCCAAATTAAAACAAAAAAGGATAGGGTTAGGAGTGGAGTGGGAACAATATTTTTTCAATATTCTCCTATATCTTTATCCTGTTATTATTGTAAACGTTCATCAAAACAGATTAAGCAAAAAAGGAGGTATTCTTACAGCCACACAGAAATGTAAGTCAATCACAAAGTCTGCCTGAGTTCTGTTGAACAGACCACAGCAGTCCAGTTTGTTCTCAAGGCTGATTCTTGTGTCGTTACTCATCATTTTCCAGGATGAGTTCAGCAGCTTCTCCTGTTTTGGTAATGTGACGTGACAAAAACCAAGAATCACACTCAGTTTCTCAACAAACAATTGTGCAACAACAACATGTGTGCTTTAAAATAAAATAGGCCTACCTGCTGACCCTGGTTCATGGCCAGGCAAGAACTGGAAACTCCAAACTGGAAGAGGAAGACAATGAAGAGAATGACCATGTACTGTAGAAAAGCATTTGTGGTCAAGGAGTTTACAACATTCAGAAGGTTAAAATAGTTACAATTATAACAACATAGATAGAGATGGAACTACAAAAAACATCCAACACAAGGATGCTAAAGGATACAAAGAAAAGCATGACTTGGTGATGGTGGACGGCTCCAATGAGCCCCACAATGGAGATCAGCAGCAGAAAGAAGCCTACGGCAATCACGCCGCCGATGATGTGGATGCTGGAGACAATGCCAAAGCCTTTCCCCCATGCTGCTACGACAATCAACAGGAGACCCACCAGCTGAGGATGAAACAAGAGACCAATCAGAAACGTGCCACAACAGTACAAACCATTAACTGTATGAAATAACACTATATTGTGCTTAAAGTCAACATGAAATGTCATCCACAACACATTTTACTTCCATAATGTGACGTATTTTCAAGTTGAACAGAATGATTCATGAGGAAAAGAACAAAGGGACTTTATTTTAATCATAGAGTTAAAAACTGAATAATAAGTTAACTAAAATAAAACAAAATGGTAAAATATCTAATAGAACTAATGTCTCTCAAATTTTTTTTACTAACCTTTCATTTAACTTACAATTGATTAAAAAATAATAATTAATAAATAAACAAAACAAAATGCATTAAAAAAAAAATAGTACACTGGCAAGACATCGAAAGTAAAATAAGTTACAATTCATTTGATGCATGCAAAAACTATTTTGCCAGAACTGATGGCAACTTATGAATGGTCATCAATTGAGAAAGATACTTTTTGTCCGCAGATAGCGGCTAACAATATCATGTTAACCAAATGCTAGCCGGGGGTGGTCTCAATATGACAGGTTGTTGAAGAGAAGGATTTTAAAAAATAAGATGACAAATGTTTTATTCTGTAATAATAATAACATGCACCGATAATTCATTCACAATAAGATCAGTAATATGTATTGCAGAATTAGTTCACTTCAGAATTAAAATTTCCTGATAATTTACTCAAATGTCAGTTTCAGTGCAGCTTCAAAGGGCTCTACACAATCCCAGCTGAGAAATAAGAGCCTGATCTAGTGAAACGACGGTCAATGTATAAAAAAAATGTACTTTTAGCAACAAATGCTCATCTTGCACTAGCTCTGCGATGCGCTACGCATTACGTAATCATGTTGGAAAGGTCACGCGTGACGTAGGCGGAAGTACTGCGATAGGGTGAAAAACTCAATCTCATTTTCTCCTCCAATTTAAATCGTCCAACATTGTTGTTTTAATTTTTTTTTGTAAAGGCCGTATTTAATCTTTGCATGTTCGTTTTGTAAACACTTGCTCGGGTTCTAATGCCTATGCCACACGTGACCTTTCCAACGTGATTAATGCATGGCGCATCGCAAAGCTAGTGCAAGACAAGCATTTGTGATTAAAAAGTATATTATAAATATACATACTTTTTTTTTTTTTTTTTTTAGAAAATGACTGTTTCACTAGATCAGACCCTTTTTACTTAGATGGGATTGTGTAGAGCCTTTTAAAGCTGCATTTAAGCTACAATTTGGACCTTCAACCTTTCTATATATATATATATATATATATAGAAAAATCCTGGAATGTTTTCCTTTAAAAACCTTCATTTCTTCTTGACTGAAGAAAGAAAGAAACATCTTGGATGACACAGGGGTGAGTAAATTATCAGGAAACTTTCATTCTGAGGTGACGTAATCCTTCAAGATTAGTTGATAAATGCAGTCAGAATTGATTTCATGTTGACTTCAAGTGACATCTACAGTTGTTAAACCTATGTCTCAAGACGGCTACTTTATATTGGGTTTAAATTCATTACAACTACAGTGACAGCTACATTAAACAAGTCACAAGCTGTTACACCTCTAAAATGTGCATTTCTACACCACATTTCTATAAGCTAAACTGTGACTAGGGTCAATCTACAGCTCAAGGGTCTGTCTATGAATCTATATAAGCGAAAGCAAAGGGCAGCAGGATAAAGATTGTAAGTCCAGAGTGCA
Source organism: Zacco platypus (assembly GCA_038088235.1). Classification (NCBI taxonomy): domain Eukaryota; kingdom Metazoa; phylum Chordata; class Actinopteri; order Cypriniformes; family Xenocyprididae; genus Zacco; species Zacco platypus. The sequence continues at coordinate 11,370,377 of CM076067.1, forward strand.
ACATATTTACCAAACAGCAGCATATCTCACGCCAAACCCAAAGCCGAACTATGTACACACAGTCCCTCCTCACATGCCAGCATGAGGGTATGATTATGACATTAATACAACCCAAATACATCACAAAGTGATCCAGACCTGAGGTTTCTGTGCAAACTCCATATTTATAAAATTAATTTACTCAATTGTAAAGTGATTTATAGCAGAGGTTTTCAAACTGGGAATTGTAAGAAGAGTGAAAAATGAAGATGAAACAAATAAATTATTAATATAAAGAACTAAAAATAACAGTACAGTACTATAATGAGTAGAGAAAATGTAATAATTTAACAAAGAAAATCATATACTAAATATTTCATGTAATTTATAATATTAATTTCAACTAAGAAATTCTAGGGGGTGCATAGAAAAAAAATAATAGGAGTAAAACTGTAAAAAAAAAATAATAATAAATGTATTTTTTCACATTATAAATGGCACCTGTAAGGGAATACTAGGTAAATACAAAAATATATTTAACACAAATTTTTAATATTAATTTTTCACAGTACAAATTGGTTCTTTATAGATAAAACCATATAGCTGTCTTTGAAATTTTAGGATGGGCTCCCTAGCACAATGATGAACATATTTCGGGTCATCTAGAGAAATAAAAAACATTGATTTATGGTTTACTTATAACAAAAGCAACCCCTGTGGGTAACATGAGGTTAAGTGTCTTTACCTCAAGGGTTTTAACCTTTGGGTTACTAGCACAGATCTGGAACCACTACACTGCACCACCCAAAGTCATTCAGACATCTCATTTATAGCTCTGGCTGAGTGCAAACTGCAAAGTCCTGGTGTCACTGAGACACCACGATCTTCTTAACCCAGAATTGTCATCAAACTTGTGAGTCAGAGGCATTACAGAAGGATGATCAGTGACTCAGTCCTCCTGTGTGTGTCAAATAAAGCATGAACACTATCTGAAATGACATGTGAGTTGACAGATACATGCATGAAGCTGCCAGACCACAGCCTTCCAGAGCAATCGGGCGAATCAGTCCTGAAATAGTGCATTTTATAATTCAGGAATACACTTCATCCGTAAAGAAAACAACACGAGTAAATAAAAACAGATTACACAAACATAGGCACGGTTATGCAACACTGGATGTCGAAAGAAGATGCAGAAGAAAAAAAAAAAAGCACAAAAAAAATCTTAATATTAACACATCAAAACCGAGGTTTTCTTTCACTAACAACAGTAAAACGAGAAGGTTTAACTAGTACAGCCTGTGAAGATAAGCAGTTAGCTGTTAGCTATAAAACAAAGACCTCACCTACGACCTAGCAATATAGACCAAGAGAGTGAATTTAAATGAAGTAAAATGTTCATAACACGCGTTTTATCCGGTAATGATGTTGAGACAAAGTGAACTAAATGTTTTAAGTGTTTATAAAGGATTAGCCGTTGCTAACAGGCTAGGTGAACTATATATGTATACTCACCATATAAACTACATTTAGAGAACAGAGGGCGTTTTTCGAACACGTAAATCCTCCGCAAACCATGTTGAATCTTCAGGCATTTACCGGTGAGATGAAATGATGTGCTGTTGGTGTTGTTTTCGCTGATGTGAGTGTGCTATAAACTGCTCTTCTTCTCTTGTGGTGAGCTGTAGCGATGTTCGATTCTTGAACGAATTGTTCATTTCAGTTGAATCTTTTCGGTTGAAGCATTTAAACCGATTCACAAAGCCGACTGAACTGAATCATTCCTCGCTCGCGGTCGCAAATGATATTGTTTAATGAGTTACACTTTATTTTAAGGTGTCAGTATTACACTGTAATTATACATTTAAGTACTGAGTAATGACAATTAAATACATGTACTTAATATAGGGTTAGGATTAGGATGAGGGTTTGGTTCAGGGTTAATTGCATGTAATTATGCATAATTTCTAGTTATTATTACAGTAACTATATGTAACATATGTAACAACGACACTGTAAAATAAAGTGTTACCGTTTAATGTCAATGCAAATCATTTTTGGTTGCAAATAACGAGCTGAATGACGGCTGCGACAAAATTAACTATACGACGCATGAATTTACAATAAACAGCCTTGTTAATGAAACTTAAATAAAACGTTAAAAAAACAGAAATGTGTTTTTTTTTTTTTTTTTACATACAAAAACGTTTTTAGGGGTTATGTGATGATGACGGCACAATTGGGTCATGAAATAAAAGAATTGCCGAATCGTTTTAAACTGATTCTTTGAAATGAACTTTTTGAAAGAACCGATTCGCGGAATTCGGTTCCTATTAAGGGCTGAACCGTTGACGGTGACGTCACCCGGAGCCGCACACCCTCTAGCGGCGGAAGTTTCATTCACGTGCTCTGTTTTAACGCATGCGATAGACCGTAAGAGAGAGAACTTCATCATAGCCATTCATAGCCATCATACAAAAAATAAATAAATAAAATTAAAAAAAATTCGCATTCAATAAAAAAATCAACCCCTATTCTTCCCTTTCTTATATTAACATTTTTTTAAATGAAATTTAGTCTAAAATATTATTTCCTTTTATGTCATTTTTATATCACATAATTAAGCCAGTTCACTAATAAAAATACAATAAAAAATAATGACATTTATTAAATTGCTATTTCCAAACATTTTTAAATGTTCAAAATCTCGCGATAGCAAACGTTTCTGCCACAAAAAAGCCCTTGTATATTTTCATAATGTATTTTCATAATGTAATGTATGTTAAAACATTTAATTAAAAACCTTAAGCATCTTAAGAGATAAAAACATGACCAGGAACAGTTTCACAGTTGGCTACATTTGTCGTGCTTCATCAAACTCAAGTACTTTCTAATAGACTAAGCGATCATTTTCATGCTTAACGTGAATTTGTTTATAATGCTTCTGAATATTGATATGTTTCTGAGGTAATAATTAGAGGTGCTGATTTGAGCATTGTGGACTGATATTTAAACCAGCGCTGAGGTGAGGCGTGAGGCTGCTGGATCCTCATTGGCTGAGTAGAGTAGCAACAAAGAACGTCACACTCTGACGTCACGGGCGTGCGAAACACAGGATGCTGCATTGAGGACTGATGATAAAGACAGGCCCTTATTCTAAATCAGACACTATGAAGGCCTGAAGACACTGCGATATTTATGTTTCAGTATGTATTTTCATCTCATGCAACAAATTCCTGTAAATGCCAAATAAATTAATATTTTATGTAATTGTATAGGGGAGGCTGAGGCTAATTGTCACTTTTCAGTTCAGTCAAACCATCTCGATAGGTTTAATTTTAATAATTATAATAACGCATTTGTTATAAAATAAAGCTATTGAATAAGATTCTATATGGGATAAGCGTTCTCAATGATAACCTATTCTAAAGCATTTAATATGATATGAATTTGAATATGATATATATATATATATATATATATATATTTACAATATTACAACTCTTCAAATTTAAAACACTGAACACTTGCCTCAGTATTAATGTGACAAACTGCCCAAATTGACATCTATCAAACAGCATGTGACAACTAGCCCCAACTTCCCTCTATTTGTATAATTATGATATATTTTTGTTCGACTACTAGCTGGCCTCCATTACACTCACCCCCCTAAACCTCACTCCCATCCGGGTCACGGCACCAATGTAACCCCTCACCCAGGCACTACTCGCCCCGCTTTGTGTGGGCCTCGAACCCGGGTCTCTGACGCTCTAACTAGGAGGCTACAGGCTGCAATTTCAGAGGAGATCAGAGGAGTGAGGTAACATATTAAACATAATTATTAAAATATAATTAATACATTGGATGAAATTGCAACTCTTTTAAAATTTAAAACGTTAAACACTTGCCCCAGTATTAATGCGACAAACTGTCCAAATTGATATTAATGAAAAATAGCATGCCCCAATTTGTATAATCATAATATATTTTTGTTCTCGTATATCATACCAATCTCATATCTGAGATTTTACCTTTCCAGCTCGAAATCTGATACTAAATTTGAGGTTCCTTTTTGAGACCTTTTTTTGTAACGGTTGTCTTGAATTTACCACAAAATCCTGTTTGCGAGAGAGCAGCCTATGAGATGGTGACACTTTTTAAAATCAGGAAGTGAATTCGGAGAGAGAGAGAGAGAGAGAGAAAGAGAAAGAGAGAGAGAGGAAATTCATGCAAGCAAAAGTACTTCTGCTCTGAGTTGCATGCTTTAGAGTTTGAACAACATTTTACTGCTGTACGTGACAGTGACATGAAAGAACGGGCAGGAAATGCTGATGGGTTACAGGAGAAACTCCATGCGTTTTAAGCAGTCACATTGGTCTAAATATGAATAGCACAACTAAAGTTACAAACTCGACTGCAATAAGGGCTGAGGTGAGAAGACATGAAAGCTTGCAAAAAACCATAAATAAATTTCTCAAACAGCTGGAGAGGGTTGAGGACCAGCAGCTCAAGACGGGACTAAAGGTTTTTCTTCACAGCATACAAGGTGAGCCTGAATTCATTGGAAAAGTCTCTTAAATATCATGAGATTGTTTATTTTGTCTCTTTAAACACTTACTGATATCATTTTGCAAGGTGTGATGTTTACTTCAGGTTGTCTGTTGCTTACAGAGGAGACTGACTTGCACGTAAACACGAGATGAGCTCTGAGTTGATAGTATTGCGCATCTAAATCATTCTCAGAAGAGAACAAGTTTATCCTGGAAATGAGTTTATCTGAGCTCTTGTGTGAGATAAAAATGCAAGGAATTAGGCTTTTTTTTTACATGGTTTGACTGCTATTGATTGTTCCACTTTTGCAATGTTCTTTATCTTGAGTTTTGTAATCATATCAAATTATAAAATGTCCCAAATGTATATTTTAGAGAAGGCAGACCGATAAAAAGGAATATAACTCATGTTAAATTGAGTTAAATAACCAGCAGACGTCTCCAAATGCACACGCTCCTCCATTAGACTGTGATGTTGAACTGTTGTAGTAACAGTCCGGATGTAGAATCAGAATCGTGGATGGTAATTTAAAGAGGCCCCGGTTGAAACGCTAGCACCATCTTAGAGACGTCGTGACGGTGGCAGGCTTTTGAACACGAAGTACTGGTCCATTTCCTGTCTGACGCTCTGTTGCTGCCCACGAAAGCCACATCCTCTTCATCTCAGTCACCACCTGTCTACAGTGCTACTCTTACTCTCTGTATCTGACCCCATTATTTTTAGTTTTCTACAAGATTCTGCTTTCCTTCCGCTGGGATTTTTTGTTTGACTTTAAATAATCTGTTGAAGCTCTAGCTAAATGAACCGGGCGTAGAGTTCAATTATTTTAAGACTCAACATTTATAAATGGTGTTAGCCGTCAGCATCCTCTCAGTGCATATTTCAGGTTGGAACTCGAGTGACAGTAAATAATGCATCTTTAATATAGTGTTAGTCGATGCTCCTTATAATTTACTTCCTCCTCACACTTCCTCCTGTGAGCGTTAATGTATCCGTCAGTCTAGATTGCTGCTCGATAAGAAGACGTAATCTATTTGTTTCATCAAGCCAAAACCGAAATTAAACAAGATTTTTACGGTACTTACCCATGCATAAATTGCTACAATGATGCTAGGAGATTCTGGTTTCTAGTTTCTATGATATTGTAGTAGTCCCTAGATATATATTTTTTCACCCATTTTATTTTTCAGTAGAAAGTCGTTCACTTGCGTTGAACAATGATGTTCTGGAAACTAAGTTGTAGAACAAAGAAGATGAAATAGCAAAAAAAACAAAATGATGATCTTTGAATATGGTTTATTTAGCCCACGTAGTCATATGATTATTCAAAGGATGCTTGATGGGAATAAAATAAAAGTGAAGGAAACTGTAAAGGGGAAGTCAATGCTGTTGGCTTCCAAGCATAGGGATTTGAGAATAGGACTGACACATTTAAATGTTGATTACTGCAGGGAGCCAAGAGAGTGGGAGACGGGCAGAGTGACAGCGGTTTACGGGAGAGAGAGAAAGGGGAAAATATATTTATGAGTGCGAGTTCTCCAAGACGGAGATGTCTACCATGAAATTTTAGCACAGAATAGAATATATATACTATATAAATAAACTGCTTTGGATTTTCTGCTGAAAATATGAGTTGCGCTTGCCTGTGGTGTTACTATGTGGTTGCTAGGGTCTTCTGGTTGGTTGCTAGGGTCATTTCTGTCATCATTTACTCATGCCGTTCCAAATCTGTATGCGTTCTTCTGCGGAACACACAATAAGATTAAAAAAATCATACGATGATTGTTGTTTCGTTCCCAATATTCTTCAAAAGATATTCTTTTGTGCTCCACAGAAGAAAATAATGCATACAGGTTTGGTACGACATGAAGGTGAGCAAATGATGAGAGAATTTTACATTTTTGAGTGAACTGTCCCTTTAAATTAACTCTGAGCAATATTAATAGTCATCAATATTTGCAAAAAAGAAGCAAATCAATAAAAAGAAGAACAAATGAGAGACGTTCATATACAAGTAACTGCATGCCCTCTTCTTAAATGTTGTCGAATTGTGTTCTGAATGACCTGTCTTCATGATTGATAGCGTTCAATATCGTATATTATTGATTTGTGAATTCTATATAACTGCTGATTAACATTTTAATGACAACTCCTTCCTCTACAAGCGTATTTTTGTTAATTATATACATTTATGATTTATAATCATGAATTTAAATTCATGTATATATTATCAGTTTTAAGACATATTAATAGTCTTAAATATTGATTTTTTTTACTCTCATCCCAATTATTGAATTAATTCGAATGTAGTATTGACTCCAATAAAGCACATCTGACCAGCAGTTCAATCAATAAATTGTCAATGATATTGCATGCCCTCACTCAATCACTTCCTCATTCATAGACACCTTGGCAAGGACAGTGGGTGCACAGAGCAGGGGGTTAGATATGGAGATAGCGAACGGGAGACTAGATGGAATCAGTGCATGAAGGAGGAGGAGTTTAGCCTCGGAATACCTTGGTAACAAGCAAGCTCAGTGTCTAGGACAGAAAAGGTGGGGGGACACGGCGGCTCTTGAATCACTGTACTGACTGTGACTGTGATATGTGGCACATTGCCGCCTGATACAGCCCTGGATCGAGTGCAAAATTTGCCTTATTGATGTGTCAGTCTTGATTAGCTTTTGCACACAACCACTCGTATTTGTGTTTTTCGTGTGCTGTTGACCTCTTTTCCTTGTCAGAACCTTGCAAGCTTTACAGTCTGTCTTTATTCCTCAACACATCACTGATTCTCGCTTTTTAAGCAGGAGAGAGTGTGCAAGCGAAAGAAAAGAGAGGGAGAAGGCGAGGGAGGGAGGGAGAACGAGAGGAGGGGGTAGCAGGCTGTGGAAAGCAGGGGCTGGGAGCTGTCTGGCTGGTGACAAGGGCAGAGAGAGAGAGAGAGAGAGAGAGAGAGAAGCAGGAGATGGAGAGAGAAGCAGGGTATTCCTGCATGGTGTCGTTCTGCGTGGGTTTGAAGAAGACCTTCCACTGGAGAGATCTGAGAGATCCTTGTACATGATGCGTGACTCGTCTAAACCTTTAGCGTGAGACGCACCTTCTTCTCTAGGATGAAGCATGATCGTCTCGTGCGTCTTCATTATTGACATCCCCGACTGCTTGACGCACTGATCACCGGAGGCGTGATGGATAGACTCTGTGTGGGGACACTGGGATCTCTCTCTGTGGACTTGCCGTAAACGTTTCCACCGATTCATGTGGCATGTAGACTGACTCCTCAGTTCGACTCTTCAGTCTGTCAGCATCTCCTCCACACGCTGTGGGGCAGGTTGGTGAAACGATGTGCCTTGATCTGAGGTTAACAGCTCTGCATGTCTCCCAGATGTAATTTTACTCTTTGTCGTCCTTGAAGGAATTTTCGATCCTGTTTCTATCTCGTGCATTGTCATTTTTGCCTTTGAATCTGCCTCTTGTTGAATGTAGTCAGTGGAATCGGGAGCATGCTTTTCATGCAGGTGTGGAGAGGTGGGCACATGTCTGCATGCTTAAAATAGGTGTGAGAGGACCAGAGAACAGCAATACGAAGAGAATTAAGTCTGGGAAGAAACATGAAGCTGTGAAAGTGCACAAAGGACATTAGCTACATTTTTTCCCACTTTGCGGAACGAGGTCTCGGTTCACTTCTTTTTGCCCGAATTGTCTTTTTTTCCTTTGAATTCTGTGATTTCTTTCTGTTGTGGAAGCCATTGAACAAGTGAATAACAAGATTATTTGATTCTTTGAATTAATTTTCTGTCCTTGATCGGCTGAGAAATTCTGGACCCCATGAACCGAGCCGGGACGTCACAGTCAAAAACCACCTATCTTATCTCCCTCACCTTGGTGAAGGTAGAAACCACTGAGGAAAATGAGTTGGAGAAGTCCAGGCCAGCTGTGGAGGGAGCGGTGTACGATGCTGATGGAGCGAAACATCTCAAGCATTCTGGATCCAATAATGAGGGCCAGGAACGCCAGAAAATGGGTGAGGCTGTGGAGCTGGAAGCTGGAGAATCTGTCAAATTCTCAGTGGAACAGGAAATACTCCAAAGCCCAAGGGAGGACAAGGCACTTTTTGCAGATGGTGCTCACCCTGGTGATAGACAAAAATCAATGATCTCATCAACCACAGAGAATGGAAGAGCTAGAGAAGCAACTGGAATGTCCCAAACCTCTTTTCCCCGGGATATAGCCAGACATCTGGGTGACATCCCGGTTCGTGCGACCCAGCGTCCCGTGTCTCTCCTGAAAGCTCACGGTGGTGGTCGCGAATTGAAGGATTCTAGAGAGAGCATCCACGCCTCCTCGAAGAGCCTTGACCGGAAGGATAGCCGGACCAGGATTCAGTCCCCAACCAGCCCGACTCCTGGATCTTTTCGGGCATCATGGGCTGTAAGCGAGGTAAAAACGTGCGATGAAGACCTCAAAGGGGTTGTTGGGATGAAGAGGCCCACTGAAGGGGACATCATAGCCATGCGAACCCAAAGCCCTCGAGCCGAGAGATTGAAGGCAGGATCTACATCCCTTCCAACCCCTGTCGCCTTGATTACCAAGCCTCAACGCAAAGGAAAGAGTCGCACCCTGGACAACAGCGACTTGAACTGTCTGTCCGAGGACCTCCTTAAGTGCAAAGGTGGTCAAATGGTATCTGACTTTAGAACAGCTCAGTCCCAGGGCGCTTCGGCACGTGACCGCAAGATGCTAAGATTTATTAGTGGCATTTTTACCAAGAGCACTCCAGTTGCAACCAGTGCAACCATTGTGACCCCGGTCTATAGCACCATTCAGAGGGAATCCAGTGAAGAGGAAGGTAGGAGAACATGGCTTACTCACCCTTACAACGACTCAAACTCTCAGATAAGTCGAAGCAGGGTTGTTCCTGAAAATAGGAGGGGGCACAGTAGGTAGTTTGCACATTTTGAAAATGAGGGATTCTTTGAGTTAAAACACCTGCAATCCATCTACAAGTTTTCTAAATGTTATGCTTATATTAAAGGGGTTGTTCGTCCAAAAATGAATAGTCATCATTTAATCACCCTAACTGTTTTTGTTAATGCAATAAAAGTCGTCAGGGTCCAAAACAACATTGGACCTCACTGATTTTTATTGTCTAAAAAAAAAAGACAATTTTGAAAACATCATTTGTGTTCCCTGGAAAAAAGAAAGACATGAGGTGACAGTAAATGGTGACAGTTTTCATTATTTGGTGAAGTGTCTTGATGTTTTAGTTTGCATTAATTTAAAAAAAAAAAAAACATCTGTACACACATTTAGGGAATTCTGGTTTTATTAATTCCAATGCCTAGGGTTGTAGAGTTAAGATGGTGAAAGCATACTGGTCTTTTATTTACAACCACCCCCTGCAGTTTTTTTTCTGCACTGTAAAAATTGGAATGGGAAATAAATTTGATAATACCCATGCCACAGGCAGCATAATTTTTGCCCAACATCCTAATCCCATCTTTGATGTTCCGCCCACTTCCTGTATTCTGATCTCATTCTTTCACAGAAGCTTCAATCCTTTCATCACCAGTCTCTTAATTTCAAGCCATATCCAGCCATGAATTTTAGCACTCTAAACTGGAGGTAAAGCACTGATTTTTATAGTGAAGCAACATTTTAAATAACATAAAGCGGAATCTGAATCAACAGGCAATTGCTTTTAGCAAAGTAAGTCTGTTTTTCTTCTAATCTACTATAATGTTGCAGAAATCCCTCCAAGTAGTTTATATGCAAAGCTTATTGAACAAAAGCTTCTTTTTAAACATCTGCATTTCTTTGCAATACAGATTTGATCATTAGGTTTCTTATTTTATAGCATGTAATTGATAATTGCACAAGTCAGTATAGGTGTGTGTGGTCTATGTGCTATGAGCGAAAGGTCTGATGTGTCTGTACACACAACGCATGCGCACACAAAATATTTACGTATGTGTTCTCCGAGTGAACAGAAGCAGCGGCTGGAGGTGGGGTTGTCATGGCAACAGGGAGGGCTGAGAGAGTTGCCTGTTGTGTGGCTGTGTTATGCCAGGGAGCGAGCCACACATGAAATGAATGGGAGTGAGGGTATGTGAGGGGGGGGGGGGTCCATTTGAAAAAGAGAGAGACCAGAAATGTGTTGCATAGAGCGTCCGTTTAGATGGAGGGGGTGGCGTGTTTTATATGGCACATAAGGATCACACTGTCTAACCGCACTGGCTCGACTCCTGATGCGCCCGCCGTACAATGACCTCATAGAATTGCGCTGAATTCGGAGGGGGTTAAACCTCTTCCGTTGTGTCGTGGTTGCCGTGTGAGAGAGGAAACTGCAAATGGCATGAGTGCCAACTCAGATCGTATGCCGATCTAAGCTGTGAACTCCTGCATCTGTGCGTCGTGAGTTGCTTTAATCAGTCCACGCCGGTCACAAGGGTGTATCCTCCCCCTTAACAAAAGCATCTTTTGCTGTTTGATGCACCCACACAGCTGTGCAGCTACATATAAAACGAGGTGACATGCCCGTCTATCACTGGGTGCCGGGTCTGAACCGCTGGTGAAAAATAGCGAGAGTGCGCTAAGACTTCTAATATGAAGCAGAGAGGGGTGTGGGTGCTCCATGCTCGCCGCTGCACGGATACACCTGCAGTCCTTCACGCCTTGTGAATTACCAGAGATTTATAACACCTCCGGATGAACTGTCATCCGAGGCTAAGGCGCAATCAAATTGCACTTCTATGCAGCATAGAAATGTGCAACAGAAGGCCAACGCCTGATCTGTGTTTAAATGGTCACAGATTTGGCTTAAGAAACAGACGGCATCGTTAAGCCTGAACTGACTTTGATGGTCATGAAAGATAATGTGGCTTGACGTTACTGGAGGAGATAATGTTATTAATTCTGCTGCTCAATGCTCGGAGGTTCTGAATGTTGTGATCACTGTATAATCATTCAGTCGTGTCAAACTCGTTCTTCCTGTAAGTGAGTCATCTGAAGTTTTGACATCAAGGGTCAGAACGAGGGGATTTAAGCTGTAGATCAATACTTTTTTAGAAAACAGGAATATAGTAGCTGACTTAGCGAGATGTAATATTCATCAATCAGCACATATCCCACCTCTTTTTTGATATATGATTGACTCGTCTATTTTTCTGTTGTACCTTTATTAGATCAGAATATAACTAACTTCAATTTGATCTAAATTAGACAATGCACTTAAGATAAAATACTCTTCATGTTTCCCTTTTCTTTCATAAATTTAATCCTATGCCATGGGAAGACTGTTTCTGATATCATCCTTGGCCGAGAGTTTGATTGACAGGCAATCTAACCAATCATAACGACGAATCTGCTGTTATGTCCGACGAAACACTCAGATTAACGTAGATTAATGTCGGTGGACTTGAACCGGAAAAAAGATGTTTACTTACATCATTCCGCATTCCTTTTAATGTTCATTCATGTTTGTTTGATGCTATAAATTAACCAGAAAGAGAGCCACTTGAACTGAGAAGCTACAGCAATCTGTCACGACACATTAAACAGCCACAAAACAGTATTTATTGTTTACATTTCTTAAAAAATTTTCACTCAATGTATTTTTAACTTTGTGAGAACATGATGTGTGGCATGAGAGCGGCATGGCTTGTCGGACGTAGTAACAGTAACTAAAGGGCGCGGGTGTTTGCGAAGGGTCAAATTCAGCATCTTAGGCATGGTTTCACAGACAGGGCTTAGATTAAACCAGGATTAGGCCTTAGTTTAATTAGGACATTTGAGTAGCTTTTATAAACATGCCTTAGAAAAAAACATTACTGATGTGCATCCTGAGACAAAACAATATTTTAAGATATGTGCAAGTTACTTTCAGTTAAAACAGCTCTAACATGCATTTTACTCTGAGACTAGGCTTAAGCCTTGTCTGTGAAATGGGCGGATAATGTCTTGGGTTAAAAAAAATTCAGAGCCTGCCATTGAAAAAGAAACAAAAGAAAAAACATATTCGGTTATACTTTATTTGGTAACACTTAATTTTACAGTGTCATTGTTAAATATGTTACATGTATTTACTATAATAATTACTAGAAATTATGCATAATTACATGCAATTAACCCCTGAACCAAACCCTCATCCTAACCCTAACCCTATAGTAAGTACTTGTAGTTACTTGTCATTACTCAGTACTTAAATGTATAATTACAGTGTAATACTGACACTTTAAAATAAAGTGTAACCCTTTATGTAACCCTTTGTTACACTGTAATTATACATTTAAGTACTATTAAGTAACTACATATACTTACTCTATAGGGTTAGGATGAGGGTTTGGTTTAGGGTTAGTTACATATAATTATGCATCATTTATAGTTCTTACTATAGTAACTACATGTAACATAACAATGACACTGTAAAATAAAGTGTTACCACATATTCAATTCAAAATAGCTGACTTCCTGTTGGTTGGGGCTAATGAATGTAATTTAGAAAGTTGTCCAGTTTGTTGAGATCAGTATATGTAGCGAATTTGATAACGGTAGGTACAACTAACCCCTGTTGGAAATCGAACTTGGGGATGGGCTATTTTACTGGGGTAACCACCTAAAAGACCCTAGCAACAGAATAACAACACATTAAAAGCCACTCAAAACATCTAAGCTACTACATAGCAACCAACAAAGCCATAGAATGAAAATTCTATCAGAAAACTTTCTTCATTGTTTTGAATTTAAGACTTAACTTTGACATTTCTTTTTTCAGCATCATGTGCCAATAGCCAGGAATGGACCCTAACTCGCACTATTCCAGAGTTGCGATTGGTGAGAACACCTAAACAGTTTTTTTTTTATTCCTTAAGCATGTAAACTACAATTTCAAATTGTTTTAGGCATGCAACTATGAATATAAACAATATTTCATTTGGTTAAGTGTACTAAATAGAAGATTTATCTTAAATGTTTGTCATACTAATGAGTAAGGATACCTCTTTGACTGTAGTCTGTAGTCTCTGAAAGAGCGCAAATAAAGACTTTTGCTTAAGTTTCGATTAGGTCTCAACAATGTCAGATGATATATATTCTGTTTTTTTGCAATGATGATTAAAAATATTATTCTTTCTGCCTCACACAGGGGGTTCTGGGTAGCCTTCGCAGTGGAAAATCTGCTCTGGTAAACAGATTCATCACAGGAAGTTACCTTCCACTTGAATCGCATGAAGGTGAGAACTTTGTTCTTTCTCATCTCCTTTTTTGAAGACTGTCATTTTAACCATTTAAAGTCATTATTGCCTTTCTTTTTCTTATCTGTAAGGGGGAAGATATAAAAAAGAGGTGTTGGTGGAGGGACAGAGTCAGTTATTGCTGATCCGAGAAGAATCTGGTCCACCAAGTGCACAGGTGTGTTAACACTTGAGTCAGGAACTTACTGTCTGCACAACATAAATATTTAGCCGATGAAAGTGTGCATCTCGTAGTGTGGTGGTAACAAACGTACAGCAAGTCGTCCGTTCCATTAAACCGGGCTGCGTTTAACTCCGGTTTTAGACTCGTGAACTTCCCTAAGCACTTCCCTTTTGGGGAGTCCCTGTCACCATTTTGAAGGGCGTTCAACTTCGTCTAGTGGTCGAATGAAGTTAATCTGGACAGACTGTCAACCCCTCAATTTCGACGAGGGAGCAAATCACTCTAAAATATGATATTGGAGTTATTTTAACATATAACCGCATACTCGTAGCTACCTTAAGCTGACTGTTTTTTCAAACAGGTATAATGTTATCATTTTCATTTGTGCAATTTTTAATATTTTCTCCAACAGCCCAAGCATGGCTATAGAGCGGTGCATAAAACAAATTCATAAGGAAAAAAACGAAATAATAAGGCCCCGTTTACACTAGTCCGTTTTTGTTTTAAAACACATAACTTTTACTACGGTTACACCTGTCGTTTACACTACGTCGGCGTTTTCGAACCTTTTCGAACCGTTTTAGTTTGAAAACGCCAGGGTTACGGAGACTTTTGAAAACGATGACGTGGCTGTCCACGTTCGCTCTGCGTATCCTTGACGACCATGTAAACAATAACATGGAGACTGACTTGCAATTTTTGCTGGCTTTGTTGTAATTTTTAGCAGCCATTGTGCAGTTAAACTCTGCATTTTGTATTGAACAGTTAACAGTTTTAAACAGTTATTGCCCAGTGTGAATGAATGGTCATGTGACATGTGTTTTCAGCTGTGTAGTGTAGACGGAGATCGTTTCTGAAACGCTGTGGAAACGTCAGTATAGACAAGGATCACTTTAATTTGAAAACACCATTTTAAAAAGCACTAGTGTAAACGGGGCAAAATCAGCTTCATAATGGATTCCATGTTCAATTTAAACACATTGCAAGGGTCCCGCCAGTAGTGGGCATTCGTGCAACGTAAACAATGATGTATATCCGAGGGAAGTTAGCAAGGGAAGGGCATAAAAAAACGAACTTAAATGCAGCCACAGATGGTTAACTGATTTTAACCAGAAACTGAAGAAGAAGCGTAATGCAATTACGCTATAATGCCCCTTGTGGAAAGATTGAGAATGCAGCATTCTTATGCAGCGTTATGAATTACTTCTTACACATTTTGCAATGATGCATGAAATTGAGCTCACGTACCAAGCATTTGCCAGCATATATTTGTATGTATACTACCATTCAAAAATTTAGGGTCAGTAAAAATTATTTTTTCTTTCATGCTCACCAAGGTTGCATTTATTTAATCAAAAATACAGTGAAAACAATAATATTGTGAAGTCATATTACAATTTAAAAGAATTGTTTTCTATATTCCTGTGATCAAAGCTGTATTTTCAGCATCATTAGTCCAGTCTTCAGTGTCCGGCTTCCCCCTGTTTTGTAGATCTGCAACTGGATCGATGGTGTCATCCTGGTTTTTAGCCTGGAAAATGAAGCAAGCTTCCAGGACGTGTACAAGAACTACAGTGAGCTAAGCGCACATCGTAACATAGCAGAAATCCCCATTATAGCGGTCGGAACACAAGGTAAGAGCTAAACTCGTCTTGGTTTCAGGGATGTTTTATTGAGCAATATGGTGTTGCGCACCAACTCCATGACCGTTTTTCTTCCTGCAGATAAGATTAGTGGCACTAACCCCCGTGTGATTGAGGACAAGAGAGTCCAGCAGCTGTGTATAGATGTGCGTCGCTGCACTTACTTTGAGACCTGTGCCACCTATGGACTTAATGTGGATAGAGTATTTAATGAAAGTGAGTTTCACCTCCAATTAGGGGCTTAAATACCATGTTACTTTCAATCAGGATGACAACGTTGATTGGACAAACTTGTTTCCCTCTTAGTGACTCACAAGATTGTCGCTGCCAAGAAGCAAGCCGCCCTTCTGGCCTCCTGTAAATCCCTCCCAAACTCCCCGAGTCACTCAGGAGCCTCGACTCCAGTGTCAGGGCCGGGACAGGTATCTCATGCTTATGAGTCTCGCTGCTGCTTGGATGAATCTCATGAAAGCTGTCAAGAAATGTCTGGGTCAATTCTAAATGTAATTTTCATTACTATAATACAAAAAATTTGTGAAGTGCACATTTTCTTGCACTGCATTTACTAAAATATTAGTTTGATTGAAAGTATTATAATGGTATCTGATTGAAATATTAGTATATATATATATATCTTTATATATCTTTATATATATATATATATATCTTTCTTTCTTTCTTTCTTTTATTTATTTATTTATTTATTTATTTATTTTTGTGAAATATGACCCGGAAATTTCTTGGAGATTGACCCCTTTATTGTTATAATTATTGTGAAATATTTTAATGAACTAAATACTAAATAAGTAATATTCTTTGCTTATTTTATGCTATGCATCACAAAATCAGACATTTGGTCCCATTTTGGTTCATTTTGATCTAATTATTATGGTAATTTTACAGATTTAATCCTTATAATATTACTAAAAAGAAAAATTACACAGTTTTATTTTATTGTAGATGAATTACAACTGATTAAATTCCATATCAACACATA
Source organism: Zacco platypus (assembly GCA_038088235.1). Taxonomy (NCBI): domain Eukaryota; kingdom Metazoa; phylum Chordata; class Actinopteri; order Cypriniformes; family Xenocyprididae; genus Zacco; species Zacco platypus. Next base: position 11,386,961 of record CM076067.1, read on the forward strand.
CACTTCAATTTCAAACTGATGCATTACACATTTTTATACCCCTGTTGTCGAGTTTTTTAAATGATTGTGAAAAACTTCATCAATCTGTCTTCACCATTCACCATTTCACCAACTTCTGTCTCATTCTTCTTAATGTCCCATCATCCTCTCTTAGGCCAGTAATGGGGGACAAAGTAGTGATTACCCCTCCTCTTTGCCTTCTACCCCTGTGATAAGTCACAAAGACATACGGGGTGGGGCAAGTGGAGACGGGGGCTCGCAACGAAATCTGCCCCGACGACGGACCTCTTTATTTGCGGTTAGTTCTTTGAGCTCATTACATAGAGTGTCAAATCTTGATTATGAGCAACACCAGTGAAACTGGTTGTGGAACATTTTGTATTGCATTATTTATATCTTAAAATATAGTTGGCCTTATATCTGAATGATTATAGTAATCTGAGGTGATAGTGTGTCATTTTTTCTATCCCAATTTAATATGTGAAGATAACTATTAATTGTGTGGCAGTATGAAAACATTATTCTGTTTCCCTGACCATTGGCAGATGGGGAAACCTGTTCGAACACAGTAAATTCGTTTTGGTGACACTAGTGAAAATACACACTTCACCTTCAAATGCTGTTACGACACAACAGAAGTATGATAATATCTTCAGTCAGAGATTCTGTTTGTGAACTCTCTGTCACTTTAACTCTCACCTCATCTCATGAGTCACATCTGTCTGTCTTCCTTTATGTGTTTCACCTTCCTCTCATCTGAACTCTATATAACATGTCTAATACTTTAGAACCGTCGTGGGAGTGACTCTGAGAAAAGATCTTCAGATAGCCGAAGTGACATGAGCAGTCGGTCGGTTCCCATCAAACAGGTACATGTAAGATCTCAGCGTTAACTTGAGGATGTGACGTGATGGTTCTGTGAAATGCAGTGGCTCCAAAAAGTATTTGGACGGATTTGTACACGTAGAGAGAAAAAAAATGTCTGAATCTCAAATGAAATATATCACCCCTTTTTCTTTGTTAGGGAACTTTGTGGAAACGCAGTGAACGGTCTTTAAATAAGGAGTGGAAGAAGAAGTATGTTACTCTGTCAAACAGTGGAATGTTGATGTATCATTCAAGTATAAACGTGAGTAATCCATACTGTTTTCTCCCTGTGTGCTTCTGTTTTTATAATCACATTTTGTGTTTTACAGAATTTGATCTTATCCTTTTTTTTTTTAACCAAAATTAATACTGCTGTTCGTCACTGTGTTTTTGACTCAGTATTTTCTAGCTTTATTAGTTTATTATAAAGTAGTGTGTTCAGGTGTGATGGTGTATCCATATTTGATAATATTGCTTTTTGCCAGGAAAATAACTAATACACTGCGCAGTATTTTCATCTTGTTTTCCAGTACAAATATCCAAACATTCTTAAATCAAGATATATTTACTTGAGATGCAAAATGACTTAAAAATGTAAGTCTTGTTTACAGAAAAAATGATCAAAATGAAGTGTGTTCTGTGTTCTGCCAGTGGGGTCAGAAAAAACAACAACTTAATTCCAAGGGAAAACAAGATTATTTTTCTCATCTCACTGGCAGATTTTTTAAAAGTATACATTTTGAAGATTTTTTTCCAAAACCAAGACTTAATATCTTAAGTAATGTTGCTGTGTATAATCATATTAAACATTTAAAACAATATTAAATATCAGATTATATAATATATTAAAATACACAAATTTATTTAACAATATTATATTATATAATTTTATTATATAGTAATCCGTGCGATTATATTTTTTACAAATTAATACAAAATCATATAATTACATTTTGGGTATGGATTTAATTAATATGTGTTGTAATTATTAAAATCCAGTGCAGAAAATGTTTTAAAATATTACTCTGTTTGTCTGAGGCAGGCCTGGGTTTTTAGGTGCAAAAAAAATCAATGTTACTTTGATGAAATATATATATATACATACATACATACATATATATATATATATATATATATGTATGTATGTATGTATATATGTATGTATGCATGTATGTATATGTGATTTTAGGAGTTTATGCAGAACGCTCAAGGGAAAGAGATGGACCTGTTGCGAGTAACAGTAAAGGTGCCAGGTAAACGTCTTCATCGCGCTGTCACTCCCGGTGGGCCGTCCCCTGGCCCTTCTCTTGTCCCTGTGCCCGGTGTAAATGGACTTAGTAAAGACAAGCAGTCATCTGAAGGGGGCGCCACATGTAAGTGAAATTTTTAAAATGTGCTCATAAATAAAATAAAATAATTTGAATCTCACTGGCATGGTTTCTCTCTTTCCAGCAAATCTTCTGACTGTAGAAGAGGCATCCAGAACCGGCTTGTCATTTCATAATGATCAAAAGGTGAAACGTTGCCCGTCATCTGTGTCTAACAAAGGGTTCAGTGTGGGTACGTAAATATTTTCTTTACACCTTCCATTCATTCCTTCTATAACAGTGTTGGTAAATAATTAATTAACTGTAGCAAAGCTGAAAATGACAGATGCTCAGCATTTTTTCCAACTGCAAAGTGTAATGATTAATTTCAGTTCATATCAAGTTCATTTGGACAGTTCATTCACGTGTCATATCACTTAGTGGTGTTTAAAAAAAGTCTCTGTGCATCAAATTTACTTGTCCTTTTGTACTAAAATATTTAGTTAAAAACACCAGTCCATGACCAGTGTTGGGGAACTGCATTACAATATTCTGTTACTCCCTAAAAACTAATTGCATTACTTTTTATGAAAAGTAATTTGTTACATTACTTTTGTGTTACTTTTTCTCACCTGGGCTGGACTTGCTTGTTTTTCTTATGTATATAAAAACAAACAAGTTCTATTTTTGGCAAATCCAAAGACGCTATCACACCAAAAGTGAAATGAATAAGCCTCAGGCTGATCACAAGTGTGATGGTTATCTAAAGCCATTTTTGCTTATTTGTGTGGCTGAATTGGATCATCGAAGGTCAGCAGCAAAGACATTGGTTAATAAAGTGAGATTAAATACTTGAAGTATATTTGTTTAATTTAATACATTTATTTATGGCAGATTTGTGCAATATTCTGAGATAGAATTTCACTGTTTTTATTCATTTTGAGGAATGCTGAATCTGTTTTTGTGCAAGTGAGATGAGTAAATGCTCACACTTAGTCTAGAACTACAATAATCATCATGTTCACACAACGCCTCTGCACTTACTCATGATTTCTCTCAACATGGGGACAGTAGAGCTGCCAGTCAACAAATGGAAAAACAAAAGTAACTTACATTACTTATTTGAAAGTATTTTGTTGTAAATTTAAAAGTAATGCATTACTTTACTAGGTACTTGAAAAAGTAATCAGATTACATTACTCAAGTTACTTGTAATGCTTTACCCCAACACTGTCCATGACTGTGTTTTCGATTCAGTATTTCTCTATTTGATTCAGTATTTTGATATATAATAATATACTTATATAATGATATTATTAAAAATTCTGTATTATATTGTATATTATTATATTATTATATATATATATAATTATTATAATTAATTTGACTATAATATGTTTAAATATGCTCGATATAATTAATACAAATATAATTATTTGTAATATTTTGGGTTTGGATTTATCATCAGAATAGTTACAAATCTTGTGCAGGAAATGTTTTGACAATTTTTTTTTCTATTATCTTAATAGACTCTAGCATTGAGGGGGCTACAAGTCCTCCCTTAGGAAAAGACCACATCCCGTCTTCTCCAATGACTGACAGGAAGAAGAAAAAACGAAACAGAAGTATTAACTTGAAAGGAGACGCAGCGGCTGGACAGGCTGAAGGTAAGAGATCATTGATCCAGTTTTACTGATAAAGCAATCAGATGTGTTATTGCGAAAAGTTTGCACATTTCTCCTCTCTTTCCTTTATGATTCCAGTGTGGACCTGATTAATTAGTTTCTGTAAGGTCCTCTTACAATCTCTTTTACTTCTTTCTTTCTTCTTTCCTTTCTTCCTTTCTTTCCTCTTATCCTCTGCTGCCCTGGACTAATTTCTTGCACCGCAAGCCAAGCGCAAAATGTGGAAATTAAAGAGCTTTGGTAGCTTGAGAAACATTAACAAAACAGGTAACCTGAATGTATGAGATGTGTGAGCGGCTGAGCTGACTCTGTCTCGCTGTCTTTTCTGCAGTACGTGTCTATGTCCATCTCTTGTCACATCATTAGATTACAGCAAATGGATCTGAGTGTTTCTGTGTGTTTTCCTGTCTCCTCAAACACATAATTATACTGAGACGATACATTAGAGCGAGGACGCAATGGGTGTTTTTATTGATCCCTTCCTCTTGTGTAAATAACTGTTGCTCTTGCCCAAACAGAAGAGGAGAGCGCAGACTTCATCATCATATCGAGCACAGGACAGAGCTGGCATTTTGAAGCCCAAAGTCAAGAGGACAGGGATGCCTGGGTTCAAGCCATCGAAAGCCAGATCCTTGCAAGTCTACAGAGCTGTGAGAGCAGAAATAAGGTAAAGAGGGCATTAGTTATTCATCTAATCTGATCTCTATCAGTCTGTCATTATCAGGAACGTCTTTTAAAGATTTGCAGCACAAACCTTTTTCAATATTTATGTGCAATATGCACTTGTTTAGACCTGGTATTAAGTGGATTTTGCTGGACGACGATAAATACAGGTGTAAACGTGGTTTTAATCATTTTGAGCTTGTCCACTTTCAACCACTTCCAGAGGTAGTCGAAAACACATTCGACCGGATTACTTTCGTTGTGGAAACGCTCATGTGGTCAAATGTGTTCGGCCAGCCACTCTCTGCTTCCTGTCTTAACACGTAAACATTAAGGGAAGGGAATTTAAACTTTGTCTGCGAAAGACCCAAGTTTGGTTTGAAGATGAAAAACATACCAAGCACAATGTTCTCTCACCATTCCTGATTTCTAACACACACTGGTTGGTCTCGCGGCTGTCAGAGCAAAACATGAAAGTTGCTGCTCTCCGCGTGTTTTTCCGTCATCTCCATGCATGTTAATATGTAAATTGTGCTAGCTTATTTTGTCCATTAGGTCAAAATATCTGTAAAAAACAATACATTTACCCGCCCACAGACCGTCCCCTCGAAGAAATCAGGACAAAAGTAGTTGAAAGTGGACAAAATAGACAGATTAAAACACCAGGTGTAAACGGAAATGTCTCACTCGTCTACTTGTGATCCGATCAACCAAAACGCCTCGTAATACCAGGTGCAAACAGGGCTAAAAGATCCATAACATTTTTTGTGTCCAGTAAGTTATAAAGTGCCCCTGTTATGCTTTTTCAGATATTACCTTTCACGTAGTGTAATCTAGCTTTGTGAATGTAAAAGGTGTGCAAAGTTACATAGATCTAAACTCATGATACACAGTGATACATCAGTGATTCCAGACTTACTTACTGATTAGGTTTGTAGCAAATTTGAATAATGACTTCCTATGGTCTTCATTGGTCACCAATGAACAGCGTCTACTTTGCCCCGCCCTCAAACACTGTAGTTGAAGCTGAGACTGGATGAGTTTGCTTCATTTGTTCATGTGGAGAGAACACTGTTTTCTGTACTGCGAAAGCAAATCCACTTCCAAAGGATGAGGACTCAGGCTTGAATTGATACGGTAAAACCAACGCCAACCTTACTGTTCGTATCACTGTGTATCAAGTACTGAGGAAGATCGGAGCAGAAATTCAGATATGGTAATGGCCATTTCGTTTCCGAGGCACTTTGTAAGCAGTAGACCAATCACAACAGACTGGGCCATCTGACCAATCCGAGCAGAGTAGACTCTCAGAAAGGAGTTTAGAGAGACTGAATCCTTTATCGAATCGTTTCAGACACTGTGAGAAAAGAGGTGATGCTGCAGTGGATATTATGCAAAAATTCAAGTGTTTTTAAGATGGGATGCATGTAAACCTATTGTAGAAGACCTCCGAAACAAAATTAGGAACCTTTAGAATAGCATAATTGGGGAACTTCCTTCCCTATCCCAAAAAGCAATCATTGGTTAATAGAACCAAAAAAAGACGCTGATTCATACTGATTCTTTGCTGATTCAGCAATAAGCTATACATATTAATAGTTTGCCCTGTAATATTACAAAATAATGGACTTAATTTTTAACTCTCAGGCTCGAAGGAACAGCCAAAGCGAAGCTGTTGCCCTGCAGGCCATTCGAAACGCCAAAGGGAACGACCTCTGTGTGGACTGTGCAGCACCAAGTAAGTATTGTCCTGAAATAATGTCTTGTAATGAAAATGTAAACAACAACAACAACAAGTATATGTTGAGATCCTTGTCGTTGTTCAATATATGAGAACATTATGGTCTCCTTGCAGATCCAACATGGGCAAGTCTTAATCTTGGTGCTCTAATCTGCATCGAGTGTTCGGGTATACACCGGAACCTGGGGACGCACCTGTCCCGTGTGCGCTCACTAGACCTGGACGACTGGCCCAGTGAACTCACGAAAGTGCTTTCGGCTATAGGCAATCATATGGCCAACAGCATTTGGGAGACCTGTACCCAAGGGTGCCAAAAATTGACACCCGAGGCAACGAGGTGAGCTGGTTTTTACCGTGAATGTCAATGTGGACAATGGTTCAGTAAGTTTTGTTTTACAGAGACATGCACAAAGAAGAGCAGAGAGAAATTATTATAAAGCATGCACAGTTATATGTGAAAAATATATTCTGCAAAAACTGTCTGTTAAAATAAAATAAATTCTCTACTGTTCAAAAGTTTTAGATCAGTTCGATTTTTTTAAAAGAGGTCTCTCATGTTCACCAAGGCTGCATTTATTACATCAAAAATACAGTAATATTGTGAAATATTATTACAATTTAAATAATTATTTTCTTTTTTAATATATTTTAAAATGTTATTTATTCCTGTGCTATCATTACTCCAGTCTTCAGTGTCACATGATCCTTCAGAAATCATTCTAATATGCCGATTTGCTGCTCAAGAAACATTCATTATTATGTTGAATATTTTTGTGGAAACCATGACACATTTATTTCAATTTAAGTTCCAAAGAACAGCATTTATTTGAAATATAATATTTTGTAACATTATAAATGTCGACTGTCACTTTTGATCAATTTAATGCATCCTTTTTGAATAAAGCTATTAATTAAAAAATCTTCCCAACCCCAGACTTTTGAACGATAGTGTCCTTTAATATATTATTTATTAATATAGTTACTTTATATATTAAATTAAGTTAAATTAAATTATTAAAGCAAGTGAACAAATCTCCAAATGGCCGAAAAGACTATATGAAAATGTATCTTTTATATACTCTAAAATTGTGCTTCTAAATGTATATATTTAAAGTATGTTAAGATATTTTTTTTTACAGAAAAAAAGATTTGTACCATTATCCAAAAACATTTTTTAAAAAAATGTTGCAACGCTTCAGTCCTCATCATGACACACATTTAAAGAGACCATGGTTAGCCACTCTGGTAATAATTTGGCCTTTCCTCTGTGTTTGTCTCAGAGAGCAGAGGGAGTCGTGGATCCGTGCCAAATACGAACAGCGGGCATTTGTGTCGCCCTTGCCCGCTCAGTGTTCAGAGGACACAATGTCGACTTGGTTGCTTAAAGCAGTAATCGACAGGAACCTTCCGAGACTTCTGCTGCTCCTCGCGCACAGCACCAAGGAACTGATCAACATCCCGCCTGAAGGAGCAGCGCAGCAGCATCACAGCGCGTTACACGCGGCCTGCCAGCTGGGAGACGTGGTCATGACGCAGCTGCTGGTCTGGGTGAGTAACTGAGCCTGAATGAACCCTGTGAAGCCAAAAATAATTTTTGACAAAATAACCTTTAGACAAAATATTTTTGTCTTTTGTGGAGTATCATATTTGATACAACAGGCTTTTGTGGCTCAGATAGCATGATGAATATGGAGCTCATTTTAATTCAGAGGCCCAATCTGAGCAAAAATATGCAGATGCTGATATTTATATGATATATTTATATTTATTTATATAAGTAAGATGAAATTCTGATAGTTTGTATAGTAAATAAATGAGACTTTTTTTAAAAAACAGTATAATATAATTTATATCGATATAAATATCAGCTGTCACTCTATATCTCCCAACAATGTCTTATTAAGATATTCAACTTATTAGTTTTTATAATCAAAGCTCTGTGGTTTTTATTGTTGAGGGCAAAACATATTATGCAATGCAATTCGATGATTGAGAGAAATAAATGTTCCTCAAAATCATATTTGAGACTCACATTTTAACATAATTTTTCTAAAAAATGACGTATGGATAATCAAGCAAACCTAAGTTGCTTCAGTAAATGTTCATTTTAGAAATATTGATAACAATATAATAGTTATTCTTACGTTGACTTTATAAATTAGATTTCAGAGCCGAAAGGCACACGTACTATGATTGAAGTCGAAGGCCTTTTACTTGCTAAAAAATATAACGACAGAAGACAAGAAGAAGAAGGTTTAATCATGTCGAGGCCTTAGAAATGTGTGTATCAAATATGATAAATTAGGCTTATAGTGTTAAATAATTTTTGTAGAATTTTCCTTTTCGGGTGAACCATTCCTTTAGCTTTCGCATTTTTGCTCAACAGTACGGCAGCGACGTGAAGTCAAAGGATCCGCAAGGTAGAACCGCACTGACGTTGGCACGCCAAGCTGGGAGCAAAGAGTGTGCCGAGATCCTTCTCCAGTACGGCTGCCCCAGTGAGACGTCACCCACCTCCCCGACTCCCGTTCTCTCCCGCAAAAGTAGCATCACGAGTGTCGGACGTGTCAATTCCAGGAGGAGGGTCTCGTAACCCATGAACCTTCATGATCACAAACAATTTCTCCAGGGCCATTTTTATTTCTTCATACAGAGTTGTGTGTTCTGTGCGTCTGTGATTTATTTTTATTTTTTTTTTGTCCCAGGATATCACCAACAACACTGTATTTATATACTGTACGTATATCCTTGCGGATCCTCAGAAAAGGGAAAAAGTAAAAAGAAACTCTTAAGTGTCCATATTAGAAGGCATAGAATGATGGCTACAAAATTTCAACATGCCTTTTTAATGAAAATGAAAGCTGTTTTACCAACTAAAAAGCAATATTATTTATAATATGCTGATTAATATACTGTAATATAGATGAATTAAATGGTAAAATGTAGCTTGAGAGTTTCCCAAAGCAATCTGAGGGAATGTATTTACCGTTATGACTGTAATTACCGTTGTTCTTTAAAATAGACATCATGGCTGAGGGTAATGTAATGTAAGAACATGTTTATATCCAGAAGAAATCGTATTTGTCATTGTGCATCATTTCTAAATACTATAGACAATAAACTCTGATCTTCAACCTCTCTTTGGTCCTGCTTGTTAAGTCAATGTGTTTTTCGATCAAAAAGCCAATGTTTCTACATTATAATGCCTCAAAACTTCACTATCATTAAAGGCCTTTTTGGGTTCAGCTGGTTAAAATATTAATGTTTATTAAATATGTGTCAATACAAATATCAAGTGACAGAGATCAATATGCAGATCAATACGCCTTCATAGAATAATGTTTCTTGGCCTCATTATCTCAAATTTGCATTTTGCATTCATGAACACATCTGATGATAGTCATGAAGATAGTTTGAGGATCTGCAGCCACTCTTCCAAAATGTTCCCGACTTGTTTTCTTGGACTACTCCTTCTTCAAATGACCACAATAAAATGTGGATGTGACTTCAACAAGAAACCTGGATGACTGGATGCCTTTGGTCAAATCTGAACAAATTTGTGTGGGGGAAAGAATGGGAATTGTGTGTATGTGTGTGTGTGTGCGTTTCAGTATTCTCTAAATTATAGGGACAAAATATCCGTCAATCTATCGCCATAATCCAAGCATATCCATTTCAATTTGGGCCATAATAAGAAAAAATACTGGACACACGCACACGTTTTTTGTGTTTTAAGGGGATATTCCATAGACATAATGATCTATCTACTAACCCTAAACCTACCCATCACAGAACTTTCTGCATTTTTAAAAAAACAAAAAAAAAACATCACTTAGTATGATTTATAAGTGGTTTTCCTCATGGGGACCAAAAAATGTCACCACAAAGACAAGGATTTCGGATGTCTTTGTGATATTCGATGTTATGGTTAAATAAATACATTAATTCTGTATTACAAAACTTAGTTTTGATAACTGCTCAACACAATATTGTACTGTAAACACACAAAAAACATGTTTCGTGAGGTAATGTGGACATTTTTCACAGTTGTAATGGGATTACATGGATTTCCATTGGAGGCGCTCCTTCTCGGTGTTGAATTTGTTTAAATCCAATGGCACAATGGCCGTGTATTAAACATATTGTGAGCTCTTTAGTAGTTTTGGGCATCGCAGACACGTTCTGAAACAACCGAGTGATCTAGGTAGGCAGCTTGCTAGGTTTTGAAACAGCGCCGATGTCTATGCAGGGACGACTGTCTGGGCTAACAGGATCCGAGTGGGATTATTTATCTCTCGCAACCTAGCAGCACTCTCAGGGTAAGCAAAGATTCGAGGTGTTATGTGGTTTCTGAGTACTAGTTAGTGGCACAACTGGCTGTTTTATTTACACTGCGAGAGATGATGCTAACGTGCTACTTAGCCACACATGCTAATGGAATCCAACGGCAACCAGTTAGCTACGGCTAAACGAATAAGGTACTAAATAAAGATGCATTGAGCAGTTTTATTGGACCCTAGATTGTGTGCTGCGCATATTTAAATACATATTTTTGTTAGAGAGGGGTGGCAAATGTTGTGTTAATCCCAAAAATACAAATTCTATTTGTGTGTGGATTGTCTTTGTTAGGACACCAGTTGTTGACGAATTGTATTTATTTTTACATTTGTGTATTTATGAATTGTGTTTTTACAATTTGATATACATCAAAAATGTATACTTTCTATGTTGAAACTAACGTTAGCTGTTGATAAATGTAACTTAAGTTATTAAGTGTAATGTGTAGTGGAAATATTATTAAAAATATATTATTTTTTGTGTTTTTGTGAGGGTTATATTGGTCATGTTTTATGCACTTTATTTCAAAGAATGTTCATAATCTTTCATCAAATTGTAATAACTGACTGTGAAACGACTTTATGATTTGGCTGACGTCACCAAGCCCTCTTATTTGTTAAGCACCTGTTTTAATACAATACTACTTTACTACCTTCTAAATTATGTACAGTATATACTGTATACCAGAAACTGAATAAAAAATAAATTGAGGTCATTCCGTGTCAGCTCAACCAGAGGTCCATGGCACAAATGTTTGATTTTATTAATTTTTCTGCAGAAAGACAAACATAAATAGTGACAAAACTTACGCTTCTTGAGTTACAGGCATGCAAACTTGAAGTGTTTTTTGCCACTTTTGAACTGTAACCATTGGCATATTTAAACAAAGATTGCTAAAGTCAACAGATTTTATACTTTATAGACCAGCCAATCTCTGTGTAAAAATAAAAAAATGATGCTGCCATCATTTTTATACCCCTAAAAATTGGCTCCAAATCTTGGTGACAAAATAGTGGATTACTAAAATATTACTCATCTGTGACATTTAATATTTTGGCTTTTATCACTGTTTATGTTTGTCTTTCTACAGAATAAAATATAAACAAAATCAAAAATTTGAGCTAGGGAAGTTTTTGAAATTTCGTTGATTTGACAATTAAATGTGAGCGATGTTGTCACATGACCTCAATGTAGTGTACTACCCATAGATGCTACCTATACTGTACTATAGGTGCGTTCACGGCATGTCATAATTATGTAATTATTCTGACTTCATTCACGTGATCGTAGACGATCGGTGTATGACATCACAGTACCGCGAGAGCGTTTTGAAAGCATACAGCGCTTTATTTACGGTAATTTTGACATGCCGTGAACATAGCATATTTACATAACCGCATACCAGTCACACGATTAATTCAGCAGGTGGTGTCCACATATCATTTTGAAATAATAAACACTGGAATTTTGCATTTTTAATCCAATTTTGTGAAGAAAAAAAACCAGATGGAACAATAACGAAACTGATTGTGATAAGAGTATTTTATATGTGCTATTATATATTCCATGCATACAGAAAATTTGATGCATGCTATTCCAACCATAACCATCTAATCATATCCTTGTGGATAAAAGTCCCGTTATACATTTTTATTAGTTCACTTTAAATTTGTCACATTACTAAATGCTGTATCAGAATGCCTTCAAGTATGGAGGTGGTGTAGTAATATTTCCCCCTTACTGAAGTACTGAATATAAGTGCATCTTGCTATTATAATTTCATCTGAATCTTATGTCATAACCCTTCTTGATTCACTTCTCTCTGTTTCAGTCCAAATCCTGGCTTTTGTCAGAATTGCCAGGCATGCGGATCAGGCTGCAGGGCTCCGGCCATGCGGCCCGTCTCCTCTCCGAGCTCAACCGCTGCCGTCTGTCTCGACTCCTGTGTGACGTCATCCTCCAGGTTGGGGGACGTTCCTTCCCGGCTCATCGTGTAGTATTGGCATGCTCTTGCACGCACTTTAACAGCCTCTTCTCCAGAGGTTCCCGCAACCAGGATGGCATTCCCACCACCTTTTCTCTGGACTTTGTCTCTGCCACCAATTTCGAGAAGGTGTTGACTTTTATCTACACGGGTGAGATTTTCACGGACTTGATCAATGTGGGAGTGCTGTATGAGTTGGCGGAAAGGCTCGGCGTGAAGGAGTTGGTGAGCGCTTGCCATGCCACTTTTCCTGACCTGCAGAGCTCCAGCTCTAGAGACCCGGTGGCCGATGGGGATACGGAAAGTGATGTGGCGTCCGCCAACGCGGTGGCTGCGTCCGTTTGCTCGTCCTCCGCAGCATCCTGCTCCTCGCTGTCTTCTTCAGCCGCTCCCACACCTGTAACTCCATCTCCAGTTTGTCAAGGCAGGAACGGCAGGTTGACTCGCTCCCACTTGGCCACCCAGTCGCCTAAAAACGAAGACATGCAGGTACATTTGGGTTACAACCAGCAGGTGACCAACAAGCTGAGTCCTTCGGACAGTAACCATTCTACAGACGCTCTTCCTGGCCTTGCTTTGCAGCTTAAGACCGAGCAGGAGGATGAAGAAGAAAATGGAGGAAGTAACTCAGTGGACCAGCTTGTTGTTAATGGTAGCAAATCAACGTTTGGGTCTCAGGAACCGTGTTCCATCCCTGACTCTTCAGCCCAGCTTGGAGGTGAAACCTGCGCCCCTTCGTCGTCCTCCAGTGACCCCTTGGACAGTTTGCAGCTTGGGGCTGTTACAGGACCAATCAAAGATTCCGATTTTTTTGATGAAGATCATTCTAGAAAGAGGCACCGCCTACAGGAGGAGCATACGGAAAGCAGCGATCAGTGGCGAGCGCTTTCAGAGGACATAATCGAACTGAGCGACGAGGAGGAGCACTTCATCGTGGAGGAAGAGGACGACGAGGAATTGATGTGCGTTGAGAATGGTGAAAACGGAGCATCTCTTGGCCAGCTGGCATCATCGCAGCCGTGCAAATCGTGCGGGATGCTGCTTCCGGTGGAAAATGGCATCATACGAACTCACGCTGAGACGCACCTCTCGGAAACGGGTTCGTGTCTAGTTTGTGGTGCCTCCTTCTCGGACCGTGCGGCCGGTGTCGCACATGCCCTCACACACGTGGGCATCTTGCTCTTCTCCTGCGACATTTGTGAGCACCAGTTCCGGACCGAGTCTGCATTGATTCACCATAGACGTCAGTCAGCAGCCAAATGCGTCCCCCAAAATCCCGACCAACTGAACGGAGACTCCCAGCAGCAAGGAGGGGAACTGCAGTGCACCATTTGTGCAAAATCCATGGCGAATGATTTTAAAGTTAGTGGAGCATGAACATTTTTTGTAGTGCCGTCAATCGATAAAAAAAAAATTAGCACATTTTTTTCTGTGATTAAAAACACTTACATTTTTTAAATACATTTTATAATCATTTCACAATTAATCTCCGACAGTATATTTTAAATACTTGTTTAATGGCACCTTTTTATGAAGGAAGGCCAGTATCACAGATACTATTACTGCTACTTATGTCTCTATGAAAATGATTTTTTCCCCAGTTTTAAACTTTAATTATAGCCATTCAACATTATTGAAAGCTATCAATTTTTTTTACATTTATTAGGCTACAAAAAATCTAACAACTTTTAATTTAAGTGAACTTAAATCACTTAAATTTACCTGTGCCCTTCCTTCCTGTCTACAGAAATTCGATAAAGTTATCAAACAGTCTGCACTGCATAAATTATAAATTAAATCTAGATTAATCCTTATTAAAGCCACAAGTTCTTTAGCCAAGAGCAGTGAATAATTTTCTCTTTGACGAACATTAATGACAGACATCACAGCAACTAGTTTATTAGGCTGCTGTCACTTTAAGACCCGCCGCTGCCGAACGTGACACGGATCTCATTTTCTCACTGTCCTTTACGGTCATTTAAGACTTTATTTAAATCATTTAATCATTTAAGTGTCTTATTGTTCGCTCGATTCTTGTCTCGCTTGAATGGTTTAAAAGCATTTGCATGAATAAGAGCATGCTCATATAATGTAACGCTAGCCAAAGGATGACAAAAAAAAAAAAACGGATGCTGCGTTAAATATTTTTAACACGTTAAACAAATTGATCACATGCGTTAACATTGACAGCACTAATTTTTTGTTTATAAGCTTTACACTGTGTCCTAACCAGGTGCAACATGACTTATAATTCAATAACTTTGAATCATTATACACCATTAAAACTGAAATATAATATATGAATATTAAATAAAGAACTTAAATGTACTAAATTAACTAACACTAAACAGGATGAATTAAACGCTAAATAGAAATATAAAAACTAGTTAAAAAGGACAAATGCACATAAGAAAATGATTAAAACTTAAACTAAAATGAAAATTAAAAACTAAATAAGTATATTAATACTAAAATAATCAAAGCAAAATTGTAAAATGATAAATAAATGAAACATTAGTTTTAATTATATATAATTGATAAATATGAATTATAAATATAATAAATATTAAAAAGTTAAATGTACAAATTCTAAATATTGTTATTGTTATTATTCTAACTATGCACTGCTTCACATTTTTTCAGTTACTTAAATAAACAGATTGAACAAATAAAACGGCTGTGTAAAATATTAAAGCAACCAAACTTTAATTTTTAAAAAAATATTATTTCATATAGCATATTAGCTAACACTCTATTGTTACATACTGCTAACTAACTTGAATGGTAAAGGAAGAAAATGACTACATCATTTCACATCGATTCACAACTATCAATTTTCTTAAGATTACCTTGAGATTATTGTGTAATATTGTAATATTTCTGTCGACTCTAGAAAGATTATGTAGTTCAAATACATTGTGATTTCTTTTACATTAATATATCAATTCATTTCATTGATTTGTTTATGTTAATGATGGATTTTTTTTTTTCTTCAGGCGGTCAGGGACCACGTTCAAAGCCACGCATGCTTGAGGACATTACGCTGTGGAGTATGCCAGCTGTCTCAGCCCTCTCGATGCGCCCTCCTGTGGCACACGCTAACACACCTTTTTCCTATTTACACTTGTCCACAATGCGCCAACCCCTTCCTGGAGAGTGCACTGCTGGAGAGACACCTGTCTGTACACGCAGAGGAAGGAGCGTCAGAGAAACAGGGCGATGGCAGTCCGGAAACCAGCGGAGAAGGCCAAGCCGAGCTGCGCTGCTTCCTGTGTCCGCAGACCTTCCCCTCAGAAACGGCGTTTCATTACCATCTCAGCGTGCATTCGAACGAGCTCCAGGGCAGCCAGGTATGGCCGGCCAAGCGCAAGGCGGACCAGCTCATTGAGTACTCCTCATCCTCCTCTTCGCCTTTGGAGGCGAGCGGCTCGGGTAAAGCAGGTTTCAACTTGAGTCTGGGATTCAACCTGCAGGACAAAATGGCTCACGGGGGCGTCCCGTTTCCAGCCGGTCTCGTACTGAATGGCAACTCCGGCGCTGGCACGGGGCTTAGGGAAAAATTATATCGCTGCCGGTACTGCGGCAAGCATTTCGCTCACTCGGGCGAGTTCACCTACCACCTCCGCATCCACACAGGCGAGAAGCCCTACCAGTGCAAAGTATGCCTGCGTTTTTTCCGTGGCCGATCCACCATGATCTGCCACCTAAAGACGCACTCGGGCGCCCTCATGTACCGCTGCACCGTCTGCGGACTGTTTTTCTCCACACTTAAAATGGTTTCCTCGCACATGGAGCTCCACAAAGACCAGCTGCCACCCGATTTCAACATCGAGGAGACCTTCATGTATAACGACCACTCTAAAGAGCCCGTCCCCAACCTGGACACCTGAACAACGTCGCCCTCCCAAACGCTCCGTCACACTGTGTGCCCACGTTTACTTACTCCGTAAGTTGTTGAGGACAAGTGACCGTAGACTTAGAATGTAATGAAGTGTTTCATGTGATTGTCTTTGTGTTGTTGTCTACAGAATGAGACGGATTCTTGTTTTTTAAAGACTTAAACCTCATTTTAAAAATGTAGTGCTGGTACTTGACCACTTGATGGCAAGAGAGACTGAGCAAATGTACACTGCCGATCAAACGTTTGGACACACCTCCTCATTTTTTATTATTATTTCCATTTTTTTAAAGAAAACAATAGCCCTCAAAGCTATGAATTAAAAATAAACATATCACAACTGTCTTATATTGTAGCTTCAAATTTTTGCCAAGAACGTCATGAGGTGCAGTGTTTAAAAACTACAGGAATCTGTAAGTGTCCTGAGCACTTTTTGGCTGCTTTTCATTCACCATCTGGTCCATTTAAAATGATCAAAAAACAGTTTTGAAGAAAATCATGTATATAGGCAAGTTATTTTTGTCTTTTTCAGCCATTTAAGTAAACACTTACATCAGAAGGTTTTTTAAGATCACAACAAACAAATTCAGCCAAATATGTCCAAACTTTTGTGTTGTAGTGTTTTAATAACTAAAGGCCCGTTCACACCAAGCATGATATTACAAAAACTATATTTGCGTCCACAACAACGAAAGATAACGGTTTGTTTATTCTAAACTCATGCGCTGCTGTTTCAAAGTTTGTACGTGTTTTTGTTGTATTTACACGGCTTTAACCAGCAGATGTCCTCAGCATGCTATGTTTCGAGTGAATAGCTAGTGTAATCGATCTGATCTAACAGGGAATTTAGCTGACAAGGTCAATTTAGTGGAACAAAAATGAGTCTTTTTCAAGATTAAGTTGTCGAAACTAGCGCTGGATACCTGAGGTAATTGTGTTACACTGTTTTTTGCTAGCCTGTCATAATGATCTCATCGTCAATACCATTTATTCCAAGGGTATGAGCGATTGTTTTCCATATATCCATTTTCTTTAAAGTGGTTTTACTTGTCAAACAGCGGTGGCTTTTTCTTGACCTCGGCGATTAACTTCTCCGCAATGTCGTCCGCCATTTTAAATCCGCGAGGCCTTAAATTAGAATGGATTCTGATTGGCTGTCAGGGTTTTATATGGAAGCCCGTTTCCGCCACTGAAAAAAAAAAAAAAGATTATTGCGACTTTTTATCTCAGAATTCTGACTTTTTATCCCAGAATTCTGACTTTATAACTCAGAATTCTGACTTTTTATCCCAGAATTCTGACTTTATAACTCAGAATTCTGACTTTTTATCCCAGAATTCTGACTTTATAACTCAGAATTCTGACTTTTTATCCCAGAATTCTGACTTTATAACTCAGAATTCTGACTTTTTATCCCAGAATTCTGACTTTTTATCCCAGAATTCTGACTTTATAACTCAGAATTCTGACTTTTTATCCCAGAATTCTGACTTTATATCCCAGAATTCTGACTTTATAACTCAGAATTCTGACTTTTTATCCCAGAATTCTGACTTTATAACTCAGAATTCTGACTTTATAACTCAGAATTCTGACTTTATAACTCAGAATTCTGACTTTTTATCCCAGAATTCTGACTTTATAACTCAGAATTCTGACTTTTTATCCCAGAATTCTGACTTTATAACTCAGAATTCTGACTTTTTATCCCAGAATTCTGACTTTATAACTCAGAATTCTGACTTTTTATCCCAGAATTCTGACTTTATAACTCAGAATTCTGAGATAAAAAGTTGCAAAAATCTTCTTTTTTTTTCAGTGGCGGAAACGGGCTTCCATAGTTTTATCGTTGAACAGCTGTAAAAAATCGTTCTGAAAGTGATCCCAACGATATTGTTTCTCTATATCGTTATATCTGTACTGTTCTTTTATATTTCGAACGATTTTTAGAACTATATCTTTCACTCTTCGTGTGAACGGGCCTTAAGTGTTTTTTAACGGGATGTTTTTCCAAGTACTGATGTGAGATTACCTCTATATACTCTTCCGGCAACTCGATCACAATAAGCTAAAAGTCTGTGGTTATTCTAAAGAAGCACAAAGAAGTAACCTTTGTTCTTACACGATGCAAGCGCAAGTTGAGAATAAACCAAGACTTTGTTCCTATGTTTTCTGATAAAGCAGTGCTCTAGGTCAAGGATATAAATAAAATGGTCCTTTTTTAAAATATAAAGGTACTTTTCTTTACAGAATAGTTGTTATTTTTATAGTCGTGTAGTGTATCACTTGACGTTGACTAAATTAGAAATAGTTATGAGATGCAGTATCATATAGTTTGTATGTTGTACATAAAGCAAAACACTTCAAACGTCGTTCATTCATTTCATAAGGAAAATTATGAAAAGAGAAGTGAATCAGACTGAGGTGCTAATATATCAGCCAGTTCATATGGCCGGATTCATCTTCTTCACTCAGCACATATCAGAGTATTTTGTGCAAATGGTATTATGAATAAAAACAATTCTTTTCTGAAATCTGTGAAGGTCTACTGTACCATTTTTCCAGCAGGTTATATGCCTTTGTATTCTGTACATTTCTTTTTGTTCACATCAAAATCGATTTGGCACACCGGTGCTCTATTAATTATTCATGCCATTGGTCAAACCACAAAGTATGTATTCAAAAGTGCTGGGACATTGTGGTTGTTATAGCTTTATTTGCAATTTACCACAGAAAAATACTGGCTCAAGAAAAATTGGTTAGTTTTATTAACTACTTCATCACCGTTATCAATCAGTCAGTTTTATTTTAAGGAAGAAAATGCATATTATCAGCCTATGTTGTGATTATAAACCACAGAAATCTTGATCTTGAACTCAAATCTTTGATGTTGAGCACGTGATCGGGAATGTCATTTTCATGCATTTATTTTCAACATGAAACAATTGCCTTATCACTTCAGTGTTATTTATATAATTTATATATGTTCAGTGTCATGATCAGAAATCTGTTCTCTTTTACTACACTGTACTTGTCTTCTGAATAAAAACGGTACTTACAAAACTAGTCTTTAGTGTCAGTGAAATTTTGACCAAGTTCACAGAATTTGAAAACAAGACCACAGCTTATCAATGTTAAATGTATTTATAGTGGATTCACATTCAACAAACATTTCTATGGTGGAAGATCATTTTTCAGACGCTCAAAACAAAATGATTTGCTCCCCCTTTCACTCAAACATGTTCAAAAGACTTTTAAAATAAATTTTATTCAATTTTTGTGACATCACATCCATAACAATATGTACAAACAACTTGCTGAGCTCAAAGGACATTTAAACATCACAAGGTGTTGTGATTGAGCGTATGGACAGCTAAGTGAAAGTTCTTGTTGAACAGAAAAATCAAACAATCAAAACAAGTCTTTGTACAAGCACTGGTATGCGGGTAGGCTTTTTATTACATATCTAGGAGTTCTCAGATGTGACAATAGGAATAAAGAAATAAAGGTTACGAAAGGTTGACAATATTTCCTTCCTTGCACTGTTAACAATACTGAGGTGAGAAAAACAGGAGATATTACAGCTTGTAATATACAGCTTTTTGGCAACTGACCAAAAACAACTGCCTCAACAAGGTCGTTTCATTCGTAGGTTTACCAGATCGTCATTTAGGAATTTCCCTCTTCATGCGCCAACGTCGGATTGACTCGTGCTTGAGTTACTGAGCTTCCGCTCTTTCACCGCTGTCGTCCCCGTGTTGTCGGCTACTGCGTTGCCTGGCGTGCTGGCTGGCGGTGAAGAGATGCGGCTGATCACTGCGTTTATTAGATTGTTGCGGAAGCTCTTACTGAGAAAGTTGTAGAGGATTGGGTTGGCGATGCAGTGAAAGAGTGACAAGCATTGAACGAGGCTAAACGAGAAGTACAGCACCCCGACCGTGTTGCAGGAGAACAGGTGCGGATCCAAGTCGTCCACTGTCAACAAGAACAACACCAAATGGTACGGTAGCCAGCAGGCTACAAAGACCAGCGAGTACAGGTGCACCAACCACACGTCCCGGCGATTCTGGATGTCCGGAGTTGAGCGGACGGCTCGGGCGATCAAGACATTGCAGGTGATGATGACGGATGCCGGTCCCAGGAACTGGAATATCAGGCAAAGGAAGGAAACTGAGACGAACCACTCCATGTAGTACTGCTCAGGAACCATATAGCAGCCTGGTTCATCCCACTCCAACAGGTCAACGTGGACGTTCTCCAGCAAGGCCAGCACCAGCGACAAGAGCCAGATCCCGGCGCAGAGCAACCAGCGGCGTTTTTGCTGTGGAGGGAAGCAGGCGGGTGAGTTGGGACGCGTCAGGGACAAGTATCGCTCCAGAGTCATGAAGGCCAGGAAGAGGGAGCTGCTGTAGAAGTTGATGACGTAAACGAGGTGCGTGACCTTGCAAAGGAAGCGGCCCCACAGCCAAACCTTGTCCATGGTCACCTCCAGCATGAAGAAGGGCATGGTGAAGATCACCATCAAGTCAGACAAGCTCACGTTGATGACGCAGAACAGCACGCCATTCGCCGAATGCCGCCTTCGCCAGTTCACCCACACCACCACGGTGTTCTCGGCCAACCCTACCATGAACAGAAAGAGGTAAAGGAGGAAAAGAGCGATCCGTCGGCCATCCTCGTCTAGGTGGATGGTGCAGTCGTAGACAAACCACGGTGTGCCGTTGTAGAAGTCGTACGATGAGTTGTGTAGATCGTACGTCATGTTCTGCGGACAGAAACAGCATGGGAAGAGTTTATTCAAAGGTTGTTCACTTGAACTATCGTACAAGTAATAGTTGTTGCACTGGAAAAGGGCAAAAGGGATAGATTTTAGGGTATATATTAAAAAAAATGTGACACAATCGTCTAAAACTCTGGTCCACAATACTTACTGTCCTGCAGATATTAGCTCCAACCTATATTGAACATGTCTGTGATTCTTCAAGAATATGCTTAAGCTCAACCCTAAATTGGACCTTGGGGACTCACCAGTGGCACATATCCCAACAAACCGTCCCATACCGGCGTGATCAAAAAGATCTTAAACTAGATGGAACTAGATTAAATATTTTGACTGTTGCGATTCCAAATGGGTTTGATGACCTGTAACTCTACATGAGTATCGGACAAGTGTTCACTGTTGGCCAGAGGAGAACTGGCCCCCTGACTAAGCCTGGTTTCTCCCAAGGTTTTTTTCTCCATTTGTTGGAGTTTTGGTTCCTTGCCGCTGTTGCCTTTGGCTTGCTTAAGTTGGGGACACTTGCTTGATATTCAGCAGTGTTTTTGATATGCCTGCATTGGCGCCGTTGTATGTGAACTGAGCTGAGCCGGACGATTACGTCACTGTTTTCTGCAGTGCTGCTATACCTAAATTAACTAGATTAATAACTACTGATATTTGCAACGGAATGAATCAATAATACATAGAATAAGCTGGACAATGACACCATTTTCTTATTAATGTAAAGCTGCTTTGCCACAATTTGCATTGTAAAAAGCGCTATATAAATAAAGATGACTTGACTTGACTTGACTAAAGTCGCCTGCCCCTGCTTTTACGATTGTTTTGTCGTAAAATATGTCCCTTTTGCCCTCAGGTAGTTTTGACAGTGGACCTCAGGGCCCAAAGTTGCCGACCCCTGCTCTAAAAGTCTTTTGGCATCAAGTACATTGAAGTTTTTGTTCCCCAATTAGAAAATTAAAGCCAAGAGCAATCCAGAGCAACTACAACAGGGATCAACGCTAATCAAATACTTATAGTTTCGTAAAAGACAGAGGGCTAGGAGACCTACCTTGCTTTGTAGTTACTGTAGATGAGGCTCTCAGGGTCGACCCCTCTGTAGAAGCAGTCTTGGAGAAAAATCACCGGAGGCTTTGCTTGACTGGAACGTTGTGTGGAATTTAGCCATACATTGGCTTGTGGGGCAAAATAAGCTCTTCCCTCTCCCTCTCACGCGCCTGGTTGCTCCACTGTCACATTGACAGGACATCCTCACAGGACAGGAGGGGGTTGAATCGGACAGGAAGGATTCAAAGAATCTCTTAGTACCATCCACATAACCGGAGAGAATCTTTGTTTTTCTGTGAGTATTGGTCCAAACAAAGTGTGGAGCCAAGATGGAATTAAAGAGGTTGCAGGAGGGTGTGGCGCAACAACAAAATAAGGATTATGCACAAGCCCCAGGGTGTATATGTTACACGTTACCCTAAGCACAGCAAATCTGTACTAATGAGCAGGCACATGATACTCTTATCGGTAGCTAAACACATTATGAATTCTGCCTCAATGATGTGTAATAAACAAACATGCAACTTTAGCAAGTTTTGAATGAGGCCTGCAAATGTGTTTGGAGAGAGAATTACTGTTTTAAACAACTGCAGTGCATCTTGTGGGATTACAAATTTATAAAAAGTTATGTACATGGTGGTTTTATTTTACATTTTGTGTTACAGTCTAAGGGGATTAATTCAGGCAGACATTAACCTTTGGTCTGTGGGTATCTTCCTGTTTATTTGGCATGACGAGTTTCAGGAACAGCTAACCCTTTTGTCTCTATGATAATGTTAAAGGTATGGGCTATACCTGTCAGAGTGATTTGATTAGCACCCCCTTCAGACTGACGCAACGCAACGTTCTCTCAATAAAGAGCAACATCTGCTTAAAAGATATCCCAAGATCTCCTGGTCTTTACTTCGACAAGGAAAAAGATTTCCAACAGTTTTGGTGCCGTGACCCGGATAGAGCGTCTCACTTGAATCCTGTGAAACTTCAAGCCAGACTGAATTCTGCTTTACAACCAAGGGTTGGTGAGTTCCACTCTATCCAAAAGAACCTTTAAGACCAGTACAAATTTATGTGATCCTCTGCGCCGTCAGAGAAGAGTTAACAGACAGCTGTAGGGTTTGGTTAACTAAGTTATCCTCTAAAAATATTCTTTTAGGGAAGAAGTTATCCTCTAAAAATATTCTTTTAGGGAAGAAGTTATCCTCTAAAATATTCTTTTAGGGAAGAAGTTATCCTCTGTTTTGTTTTTCAGGCAGGGAAGATTAGCATCACATGCTAATATAAGTTATCCTCTGTTTTTTCAGGCAGGGAAGTTTAGCATCACATGCTAATATAAGTTATCCTCTGTTTTTTCAGACAGGGAAGTTTAGCACCAAGTGCTAAAATTTTGTGTTGTCCTCTGTTTTGCCAAGGAAGATTAACAATAGTTGATCTGTGTTTACAAGTATACCCTCTGTTGTGCAGAGAAGTTTAGTGTTTTGACTGTGTGGTAACAAAAGAAACTCACAAAAAATGCTTAGAAAGAATGCTAGACTGACTGAAAAAGGTGGTCTCGCGACTCCTTTGTGGTCAGACAGTGAATTCAAATCAAAGTTAGGAGTGCAAATGGACATAATAGTCACTGAGAAAGTTAGGCAAGAACTACCTCAGAAATATGAGATCCATCCAGACAAGACTTGGTCTGTAGATGAGTGTAAAAAGGTTTTAGGAGCATGTATTCGCAAGAACGACGTGAAAGGCATTATCTGCTGCCATAGAGAATTTGGTTTAGTGCTAGCTAGACAACAGTCTCAGCGTACCTCAGAGCTAGAGGAACAGAACAAAGAGCTCCGTGCTAGAGTAGCCTCTTTGACTAAGAAGTTGAATCGCAACAAAGCTGCAGCAAAAATTGATGTGGATGAAGTTAGTCGGCCTGATAACAATTATCCTGACTTACAAGCTTTTTTTGAAACAGAAACAGCCATCCAATCAGTAACTGATGTGCCTGTAGACTCAGTGAAGGTATGTGGTGCTAGGAGAAGATCTCAGGGAATTGAAAGCGTTCCTCCAAACTCTTCTGTTGTCCAAGTACAAAATGTTGCCAAAGTGCTAGGACCTAAAGATATAGAGAGACTATCCCAGAGTTTACCCTCAGCACACAGAAATTTTTCTGAATTTAGAAGGGCATTGATCAGTAAAATGCGTCTCTATGACATGTCGTTAACAGAAGTCACACAGCTGATGTCACAAATTCTAACTGAATCTGAATTCAACAGTTTTGAATCTGCGGTCACTTCTGAACTACAACATGTCAGTAAAGGCGATTTGAGAGAAGGTGTTGTAAAAATTCTAAAGAATATCTTGGGGCCCAAAATAGACTGGTCCAGAGTCACTAACTGTATGCAAAGGACAGAAGAATCTGTGAGTGAATACACTGAAAGGTTTTGTCAGTTAGCTGTAACTTACAGTGGAATAGTTGAGGATTCTGAATGTGTGCTCGATGACAAGGGACCCTTAGTCCGCATCTGGTCAGATGGCCTTTTAGCCGAGTACAGAAAAGCATTGCCATTCCTAGATCTAACTTGGTCTAACAAAACTGTCAGAAGTAACCTAGAACGGTTAGATACATGGGAAAGAGATGCTGATGTCAAGGCAAGAGTAAAGATTGCAGCAGCATCCTTTAAGGCCAACACTGAGAATCAACAGAAATGGAAATGTCCTAAGAGAGAGGGCATTTGTCATTATTGTGGTAAGCCTGGACATTGGTTGAAAGACTGTAGGAAAAATAAAAAGAACTTAAGAGAAATTAACAATGTCACTCAGCTCCTACACAGTCTTTTGGCAACTCTGAAGCAGCTCCTCCCCTCGTCATTAAACACGTGGGGCAGCTTATTGAGATGTTAACCATTTGGGCTGGGAGTGCTTCATTTCCCCAGTAATTTACAAGAATGCTGAAAGACTCATTCTGAACAAAAGACTGTCACTTCCACCATTTGGGGAAACACTGTTTAAGTACACTCACAGCCATAAAAGCCATACTACAGCACTCCATTCACTTATCCATCCTCTATGGGTTATGATGTCTGCTACGACTGATGTTTCATTGGAAGATGGAGATAGCACAGTAAAGTTTGCCAATTAACTTCAGAGAGTTGAGTCGTGTTGGCAGATTCCACCAGAAGGTGGACACACAATCATCCCAGGTCAGTGGGTGATGATGAAGTCATTCAGAAACAAGCCGTTAGAGCCTAAGTGGCACGGACCACATCAAGTGATGTTGATTACAGCAGCTGCAGTGTTGTGTCAGGGAAGGAAAACTTGGACTCATGTGTCACACTGTAAAATTGTTCCTCCACTTACAGGGATAGGATAGGACACACGGACCAGTGAGGAGCCCAGGAAAGAACCGAATGCAATAAGCTTCGGGGGCCAATCCTGTGGTGAAGATTCCCTCATAGGCCTTCCCCCACTCACTAGTCCATCCTTACCTCACTGTTCTTTAGGTGTCGCAGGAATTAAGAAATAGGGAAAGAAGGAACAACAATAGCAGACTCAGATTGAACAGAGGATAAAACCCTAATGTTTGCAGTCTTTTACAACAAATACTGCTCTGCTGTCTTTTGTTTTCTTTCTTACTCTGTGCAGATACCACTTGATGGCTGTCCCAAGACCCATACGCACCAACCTCCTGACCTGCGTATGAAGCCACAACCTCTAAAAGACAACAAGACCCACTACCGAGCCAACTGTCACGAAAAGAAAAAAATACACAACGCAGAGAATCACATACGGGAACTTCAGTCATCCGTCAGCATGATCAAGATTGCCGTACTAGTAATCGTCATGGACATTGCACAAAGTGTAGACACCAGAAACAACATATTCTGTGAGCTGCTGAATATGTCAAGAAATGCCTTGTTTGCTGGAAAGAACGTTTGCATGCCACACCCGCCTTCAGTAGGAGCAGGAATGCCATGGGTGGCACACCCCATCTATTGGACCTGAGTGCGGTACCGGGTTAGTGGATCCAACAGAGAACTTGAACAAAATCCAACAAGACATTCTTGATCTCTCAGCAAAATTACACCAGATGACTGAAGATAATTCTTCATGGTTCGGAAACTGGTTAGGTAAACCTTGGCTGTGGATCAAGGAAATAGCAATGCTGCTGTTGTTGTTATTACTGCTGTACTATCTATGTATCCACAGTATCAAATGTTTCACCCAACAAATGACCCACTCCCATCGCGAGGAAAGGACCATTCCAACCAGAAAAGACTATTACCCGCAAAAACTACTCGGATCCTAGCTGCATGTCTGTTTCTGTGTCGACATGCACCCATTACTACAAACAATCAACACAGAGCAAGTAAATGTGCCTGTAACGATCACAAGTTACAAGAATGAAACTTTTGAGTGTCTAAATTTGTATTTTTGTGAGAGTTATTAGAACTCTCAAAGGGGGAACTGTGGGATTACAAATTTATAAAAAGTTATGTACATGGTGGTTTTATTTTACATTTTGTGTTACAGTCTAAGGGGATTAATTCAGGCAGACATTAACCTTTGGTCTGTGGGTATCTTCCTGTTTATTTGGCATGACGAGTTTCAGGAACAGCTAACCCTTTTGTCTCTATGATAATGTTAAAGGTATGGGCTATACCTGTCAGAGTGATTTGATTAGCACCCCCTTCAGACTGATCTGATTAGCATTCCCCTTTGAATGACACTGTTATGCTGATTAAATCAAGGCTGGGGAAATGACGGGAACAGACATCTTGTCTCCACCCATTGTCTCCACCTACACTGTATGTATCTCTTCCTGTATTTAAAACTGCAATGTACATTAGCTTAGAGAGACTTGGATGACTACAGCAACGCAACGCAACGTTCTCTCAATAAAGAGCAACATCTGCTTAAAAGATATCCCAAGATCTCCTGGTCTTTACTTCGACAAGGAAAAAGATTTCCAACAATCTCTTGCAATTTTTTTCTATGCAACCAAAATTTAGCATGTTTAGTGAATGTTTATAGAATTAGAATTTGCATGTATTCATTAGCATATTATTTAGATCTACATGCA
Source organism: Zacco platypus (assembly GCA_038088235.1). Lineage (NCBI taxonomy): Eukaryota > Metazoa > Chordata > Actinopteri > Cypriniformes > Xenocyprididae > Zacco > Zacco platypus. The sequence goes on from CM076067.1 coordinate 11,414,330, forward strand.
TGTTAAGTAAAACCAAACAATTTATAATTAAGAGGAAATATCAGCAATACTACAATACACAATTTTGAAGCAAGTGGGTTTTGAAAAAAAAAGATTACTACCTTTGATAAATATGTTGCATGATTATTATATTGAAATTGGTTGCTCGTGTGTCTAAATGAGCTCAGTCTAATTTTATTAACAAAAAAATGCTTTTATTTATATATGATTATGAATAACTTGCTGAAGGGTGTTTCTTCAAAAAACAAACAAGTAGATAAAAAGAAACCATTTTATTTATTTTTTTAATTCTCAAATTGATGCACACCATAATAAACGCCACGGTTCAACTGTGAATTATTTACATGTGCGGAGTGACTACTTTGCTCTTATCTGAACGCTAGTTAAATCTGATGGGGCCCTGGGGCCTCTGTAAGTTTTTTTTTTTTTTTTTCCTCCAGTTTTTCCAGGGAATTTTTCACAGTTCTGAAAGCCTAAACGGAACAAAAATTTTTAGCTAGTTTGTGCTTGATATGCTGAAAAAACACAGCCCCCAGCAGGACAATAGCAGGAAATGCTTTCGTGGTCGAGGGGCAGTGAGTGGCAGGCCGAGCAAGAGAGAGGTAGGAAGCCAGCCGTACATCAAACCCCCGGCATCCCCCACTGACCACTTCAGCAACTGCTACTGAGATTGAGAACACTACAAACCGATCCCTAATCTGACTTAGACATGCATTTCTGCATAACAGCTTTTGGCTTTAAAGAATAAATGTTTTAACTGTTGTAGCTGGGATGATTGGGTTTACTTCAGTGTTTAGATATTTTTGTTTAAACAGTAACGCATTATCATTTATAGGTAGTCAATCAGCCACAAAGGGCCTAATTCATGAAATATGAGCAGTACAAATTATTATCTGAATTATATATAAAACAAGTCACTTAAATGAGCAATTTATGCACGTATGGACTTGTGTGTTAAGAATGAACTACTAGTTTACACTGCATACCTACCTTTTTTTTTTTTTTAACTGCATCTGATACATTAAAATTTCAAACAGTTACATGCTATAATATCGTCATACAGATGACCTTGCTACTGTAGTTTTCATAAATCTGTTTCAAAACTGCATTTATGATATTATGAGTACTAATATTAAAGGTACGGTAGGCAATTTTTTTTCATAAACACTTTTTGTTATAGTGGTTGAAACTCTTCACACCCTGAGAGCAAACAATAATAGAAGTGGTTTAAATATTAAAACATGTTCATATGTCTTTTGTGGATGTCTCAAAAAATATGCGTCCAATCATTGCATTTGGTCCGAATACAATGATATGATGTCCAACCTGCCGGTCATCATGTATATCCATACCTCCGCTCTGCTCACATAGACATCACACTGGGGTGTGCCGTATCAAACCGTCCACGATAATACCGGTAAAAAATTTTACATGATAAAAAAAAGTGTCATATCGCGCATATATCAATGATATAGCGACTCAATGACGTACGGCATGTTTACGTTCCCTAGCACGCACACAAACAACACCTGTTTGAGATTAAAAGCAGCATGTCAGCCTCCGATGACGATTTAGTAGCTAAAAAGGGAGTTGCTTCAATAAGTATGGAAATGGTTTGATTACAAGAGGTCAGAACGATTTTCCTCATGATCATCCCGGATAGGAGACTGACCGGTCAGTGTCACGTCTTTCAGTTCCTGAGCTGATCCATTTTGTTACCAGCTGCACAGGCAATAATGTCAGCTGAGCGTTCTTGCTCTTTTCTCTCCGATGGCGCTTCTCTCTCACTCGTCTCATTCGCTCCGTTTCAATAGTGCGTGTGTAGCGCATAATTTTAGTCATTCCCGCACCACCACTACTGATCAATATTAGTGGCGCTTCTCAGTCTCAAACAGCTTCTGAGTCACAAGTACCAAAATGAGTTACTTACTTCACTAAAACGGTCAAATTGATACAAAATTTGGTTAAAATGCCCGTCTTGGTGAGTATTCAGTTAAACAGTCAGTTTTGGAACGTTAAATTGTTGAGAAAGCAGCTGCAATCGGCAATAAAACGTTAAATATATGTTTCTCTATATCGTTATCGCAAATATTTTTGAAATATCGTTATATAATTTTGAGCCTATATCGACCACCCCTACATGACACGTCATCAGCGCGTTTCGTCAGGCTATACAGAGTTGTAGACAGACAGTCGCAGAGCGCCGTAAACAAACAGTAGCCGCCTTTTACGGTTCATCCTGAGCCAAAACAACAAGCTTATGCTGCGTTCAAGCCAATCATAGCCGTAATTACGAGACGGCAACCAGTGACGTTCTACCAGGAGTCGTTCACGTCTTCAGACTCGGCTTTATGTGAACATTATCAACACTGAAATGAATCTACAGCAGTCAGGTGGTTCAAGTAAGAGCTCTGAAAGTTGTTTACGTTCATTATTATTGTAATGTTATTTGCTTTGAGACATGAGGTCATTAACGGCGTCTCATTTATACTTTGCAGACTCTGCTCTGGCTGTGTGCTTTCAAGTGTTTTGGGAGGGTCAGATCTTATGCTTTCAATGCTAGCTTGCTATTACTAGCCTCTCTGAAATTGCCTACCCTACCTTTAATAGTATGCTATTCTGAAAAACCTGCTAAATAAATCAGTAGTAATGGAAATATATCTATGCGGTCAAACTTTAAACTGGCGCAAAGTTCACCCCCAGTTTTATTTGTGTATTTACTTTGATTGGCTTTAGCAGAGTGCTAACCTTCTTCGTTTGAGGGTTAACGAGTGTCCGTAACCCAGCACAATCTGAATAGCCTTTTGGAGAATGATGTGACGCTCTGAACTCCGTGTTCCAGCTACTCATACAACCACAAGAATTCGTCAGCAGTTTGTTAGCGTTGCCCATTGTTAAGAGTACATCTTTTTGTCAGTGAGACAGGAAGAGTTTGTCAGCAAAATCACAGCTCCTGGAAAGGGCTAGGTGGACCCTGTCCTTGACCCCTCTTCATGTGCAGGTCCAGATATCACAGAAGCCCCGGTTAAACTACAACAACCTCAATTCTTTTAACATTTATCAGTTACAAAAAAAATGCAATTCATCACAGGGAACTAAACCTGAAGTTGTGAAAAACATTACAGATATATACTTATCGAAGACATTACTGCATGTTATTATAACCATAAAGACTTTTTAATCTGAAGGGTTATTCCTAAATTGTAGACAAAGTTTATTATGTTTCACCCAATATATAACAAAAATGTTTTATTGTACTTAATAATGCACATTACCGTAATTACAGTCGTTACATGCATTATGTGAACACAATGTAACAACTTGTCTTAATGTAACAACATCTTAAGGTGTTAAAACAGCTCTAAAAATACCGTTTAAATTACAACTGTTATGGATATAATTATGCCTTACAAACCTAAAATGAATAAATAACAGAAACCATGTTTTTGGAAATCTCTGAAAAATATATTTGGTCCAAACACTGATTTGCAAAATAAATAAAATGCAACAATAAGGCATTTCATTCTAAATCAGCTCAGTGTCGCTAGAGTATTTCTACAACAAACTACAAAATTCCTCTTTTCGGCATTAAGGCTAACTGCATAAAATAGCTCAAATAAGAGAATGATAGTGTGCTCCATCCATCCATATAAACAGTCAGCATTCGATTCATAATATTACTTTAATCTAAACCCTTACTGTACACTTAGGGTCCCCGGCTGGTAAATTTTTTCTTTTTTTTTTCTTTTTTTTACAAAGTATCTCATTTCCCTCCTCACAACATTCGAGTGCTGCATATATCAAGTGAAGCTAGCATGCACTTAAAGCATCAGACAACATGAGTTTCTGCTATTCCTCCAGAATCGGTTCAGCAAATGGTTAAGGCGGTGGATTCTCTCTCGGCCAATCCAAAGTCCAAAGAAAGAGAGGGAGAGAGAGAGAGAGCACACCAAGAACAAGTTATGTCACTGCTACAGGTTTGGAGTCATATCTCCTTAAAAGATTAGGCAACATTCCCATGTTTGTGTGTTGTGCCACAAGGTGATTCACGTGAATCTAGTTCTATTCATTTGTGAAGATGCACTTAATGAATGTATCTGTAGTGTGGATGAGAATGTTAAGTTCCTGTCAACATGTTATGCTTAAATATCGTGTTATGAAACTCTATGGAAATATGAAGCACAGCCAATAGGCGCTAAAAAATATCAACTAATCAATAAGACGACAGTAGATAGAAACTGCAAAGACGTGTTGAATGAATCTGTCAAAACCTGTGAAGAACATGTCCGGTGCATATTTCATCCTAAAATTCAAAAGAAAGAAATAAGATGTTATATTTTGCTTAAAAATTAAGCCTATTAAGCCAATTCTTTTTTTTTTTTGTGAAAATTTAAAAAAGTTTATTTTCATCACAACTAAGCACATTTCCCCTCCAAATTGCCATTATTTATAAAAGAAATAATATTTGTATTCACTGTGTGTGTTATATATATATATGTATGTGTGTGTGTGCGAGTATATATATATATATATATATATATATATATATATATATATATATATATATATATATATATATATATATATATATATGTGTGTGTGTGTGTATATATTACACACACACATATATATATAGACACATATACATATATATAATATATATGATGAGCGTCAGCTGCTCGGTGCATCCGGTCTCGTATCTCTCATGGAGGAGCTCTGGAAGCATAAAAGGGGAGCGACAACAGTGAAGGACGAGAGAGTACCAAGCCTGGATTTTATGTTGTTCTATTATGTTTGTGTGCCATTTTACTTTCGTTTTGTTGTTTGTTTATTTTGAGTTTATTAAAGTTATGTTTAACGTTCGTCGGTTCCCGCCTCCTTCTTCCCATATCTACGAACTGTGTTGCAAACATATACAAACACACACACACACATACATGCATGTGTATATATATATATATACACACACATATGTTTGTGATTAATGATGCTGAAAATTCAGCTTTGCCAACACAAGCATAAGTTACATTTTAAAATATTTTCAAATAGAAAACAGTTTTTTTAAATTATAAGAATATTTCACAATATTGTGCGTATATAATGACTATTATTGCAATGACAATCCCCCCAAAAAATAAAAAGACATCTGGACACATTACAGTAATGACAATTTGGGGAGGTGCAAATGTGTTAAAAATTATCTCACAATTAAATATAACTAAATGGTCCTAAAAACAGGCCTAATTTCTGCAATGCAAAATATAATTTAAATCTTTTATTTTGATTTTGGGGTAAAATGTGACCTTGAAATGTTGAATGATGCCCAGAAGTGGTTACGCAAAAATGTTGGAGATGAATTCACGGAATCGTTTGGCATACTGCTCTGGATGAACTGTAGATATTTCAGCACCAGCCTGAAAGGAAGGAAAAGGATGAATCATGTTATCATAACCTCCTATATCTCAAATAATATTGGTCACGCACACATTGAAAGTGTTTTTCCACTCACGCCATGTTTAACGGTTTTTGCCGCGTGGGCAGCTTTCTTCTTAGTGTCGTACTGCGTTAACACGTCAATGAGGCCCATGAAATACACCTCCCTTTGCGGCGCTCCTGAAATTCAACAAGCACACACGTGTCACATCCTTTCCCATTTCCCTCTTCCATACATGCTAGATACAGGCTGGGTTTCTGTGGGCCCCCCCCTACATCCTCAACTTTCCCTCCATCTTACCTGGGGCGCTTTTGACAGCGTATACATCAACGTAAGGGTCAAACTCTCCGGGTCCCAGGGGTTTGAAGGAGTTCATATAACCGGCGATGCCCTCCGGAGACGTGCCGTAAGAGCCAACCTGTGCGGCCGGAGCAAGGCCGTTCTCAGGATCAGTGTCATCTTCACAGCAGGGCTCCTCGGCCTCCTCTTCCTCCCGCTCACCACGTGACACGTCATGGATGCCCAGCAACAGGCTGTAGTCCATTATCTTCAGCTTCACCAGGAACTATCATCATAGAAAGATTAAAGTCAATATTAATATCATAATCAATCAATATTTTATTAGGCATGTTAGTTTACAGGCACTCAACTGGAATGAATCCAATCCGATTTCAGATTCTGTTTTTATGAACCAAAGACTTCAGATATACATAGACGGTGCACTTATATCACCTTGAATGGGAGAAAGTGCGCATTGGCTGGTCCAGCCTGAATAATGCAGATTTTTGTCATGATTTGAGCGTTTAGAAACCTAATTTAGGAGACAATTTTTTTTTCTTGATTACATATCTCATCCATTGACCAGTTCATAAGACATAAATAATCTTGCGCATGTTTGTATGAGGTTAAATGTATGTAAAAATACGCATCAAATTTTTTCTTGTTGATCTGATTATTTCAGGTGTACACCAACCCTTACAATACGATAAAAATTTCATTCGGATCAAGCTCATTCGGATCGATTGTGGTGTTTACATGAAGTTTGTTCAGACCGAATGAGACATCAATCCAATTACCAACAGATTATTTGTGTGCATGTAAACGTAACTAGTGTGAAATATACATTTTTAAAAGTCAAAATGTTCATTGCTCATGTCTTTACCTCTACATCTCGGTTTAGCTTCTCCATAATCTTCTCTTTCTGTTCCTCGGTCACATACACCTTCTGCATGTTATTTCTGAAATCCACATCTTTAAAAGTGGGCAGCTCTTTCACCTGCATTACAAGAGGCAAGAATGTCAAGACCGAAGAGTTTGTGTCTGATGTTGCATCAGGTTTGAAAAAGTATCTGATTAGAAAAACTGATATCCTACCTTCTCTTTGTCACTGGCCTCACGATCTACCAGGGAACCCTGAAGAACACACAAAGTTAGACACTTCAAGACAGTCTTGACTGTGCCTTTCATTAAAGGAATTAGCATCAGATGCTTTAACAGACGGTTGTTGCGGAGATTTAGTCTGTTGTACATCATAAGTGCATTCACGCCCCCTTGTGGCACAAAATCAAAATGGCAATAAATAATGTAATGGAAGTTAAAGGGAGCCTATAATGCCCCTTTTACAAGATGTAATATAAGTCTCTGGTGTCTCCAGAATGTGTCTGAAGTTTCAGCTCAAAATACCCCACTGATCGTTTATTATCCCTATTTGGGTGTGAGCAAAAACACAGTGTTTTTGTGTGTCCCTTTAAATGCAAATGAGCGGCTGCTCCCGGCCCGCTTTCCAGAAGAGGGCGGAGCTTTAACAGCTGACGCTTCGGTTGCTCAACAACAACAAAGCTGGAGAATCTCACTCAGCCAAAATGAGGATTGTCAGTAACGGCCTTACATTGTTCAAACCGGATTCGACACTGATGTAGAGACTTTACTCCATTAACTTTTTAGTAAGAAGTTACTGCTTTTAGAATGAATCTGGACTTTTTTTTCTTTTTCTTTTGATAAAAAAGTGACGGTAAAGACATTTATAATGTTTCTAAAGATTTCTATTTGAAATAAATGCTGTTCTTTTTTATATTCATCAAAGAATCCTGAAAAAAAATTATCAAGGTTAAAAAAAAAAAAGTTTACTTGTGTACATATATATATATATATATATAGACCATTTGGGTGTTTGTATACAGCGATAATACGTTTTGTGGGCGGAGCCTACCAGGTGTTAGAAAATTACAGTTCTGCAGTAGCAGTCTATGAAAGCCCTGGAATAAAAGTAAAAAAAAGGTCATTTCAAGTTTATATATAATATATATATCATAATTCTGAGAATAAAAGTCATAGATATAAAGATATAAACTCGATGTTCTGCCTTTTTTCCCTCAGATTTGCGAGTTTATAAAGTCCAAATTGGGAGATGGAAATGTTATAGGTTTAAATGTTATCTAAACAAAATGTTATAGGTCTAAATATTATTTCATACTGTAATACATTATATCCCCTATGAACTACACATTTGAATATTATACAGATCTATTGTTTACATCAAATTCATGGTTTAACATTAGACTAATATTAGACTAATCATTGCAGGTTTCATCAGTCCAGTCTGTTCAATTAATGGCTTGCAACCATAAATGTCTGCATTTATTGTTTAGCTTCAAAGAGCGTTTTTGATGATGGCATTCTGTAAAAATAAGACCATATTACAATTGGGACATCAAAAAGCATATTCAGTTCTTATTTAGTGGATCTTGCCTGTTTTCCTCCATTTGTTACTATTGTTTTTCTGCCACCACAACCCGCGCACAACTGCAGTGACGTCTGCTCCCAAATGGTCAATATATATATTTAAAAAAAATAAAATAAAAAAAATCAAGATAAATCAATCATGTCTCTTAAACCAGGTCAAAGGGGACGTGATGAATGATTTAAGTTCTGTTTGCGTATTCCTCAGGAAGTTAATGATGTGTGCAAACACATGAAAACACTATGAAAAGTTCAGGCACACAGCATCACTGTCAAAAACTGACGAAAACGGCAGCTGCGAGGAACTGCTCCTACCTTGAGATCGTATTTCCTGTGGACAACGAGTCTGTGGCTGAACATGTTCCTCATGACGATCAGGTACGTGTCCTCACTCTCCACCGTAACACGGTACATGCCCAGAAACTGAGGGAGAAGTGTACTGCCATGACACTTCACTATATGCTGCGAGACGACACAAAATACATTTCATGAGCTTTTCCCATAAAGTCTACGGTTAAAATGTTCATGCAACGGCACATAGTTCATAAACAATAAGCTTTGGGTGGCATGTGGTATCAACTGCCAAAACAAGCCCACAGGCGTAAAAAAAAATTGCATTCTGCATCAATGCACAACTGAACTAACTTGATATTAGCGCAGTGATGAACTAAAGGGGAAAGCATGTTAATAACACTTAAAAGCAAATGTCATCTTATAATTTAACAACAGTTTTGCTAAGACAGGCTCCTGGACAAGGACATGTCGTGAGTATAAACGGAGAGCAAATGCAGAAGCACAGTCTCGATTAAAATCTGCTCATTCAGCTACAATGGAAACTGTTAAACCAGCTCACACATGCTTTTCTCATGGCCGTCACGGCACTGTAAACAAGCCAGAGGCACACAGACGCTGAACTAACCCAACATTCACATGAGCACGGCCGCACTGAGGCTGATTGATGTCTTAAACATTTTACATAAAAAAAAAAAGAATAATACTTGGGACAAATATGTTGAAAATACACTACTGTTCAAAAGTTTAGACTTTTTAAATTAAAACATAAATAAATAGATCTTTTATGTTCACCAAGGCTTCATTTATTTGATTAAAAAAAACTAAAATGTAAAATTGAGAAATATTGTTAAAATTTAAAATGATGTTTCTATTTCTTGAATATATTTTAAACTGTAATTATTTTTGTGATGCAAAAGCTGAATTTTCAGCATCATTACTCCTGTCTTCAGTGTCACATGATCCTTCAGAAGGATCATGTGACACTGAAGACTGGAGAAATGATGCTGGAATATGCTGCTCAAGAAATATTTATTATTATTATTATTATTATTATCAGTGTTAAAAACATTTGTGCTTCTTAATATTTCTTGTGATACCTTTTTTCAGGATGAATTCTCTGATGAATAGAAAGTTCAAAACAAATCATTTGTAACTTTATGAATGTCTTTACTGTCACGTTCTATTTAAAAAAAAAAAGATTGACCCAAAAACTTTTGAACGGTAGAGTACCTGTTATTCTATATAAGAAATAGTGGCTGCCATGTCGAGATCACATGACCACTAGAATATTACTCTCAGCCGTCCCGCTTATTTTTGGACAAATTTAGTTTGCACTATTTGAATTTAGCACTAAATGAGCCATTCATGACAAACACACCTGAGAACATAATTATTCAATGCTCGCCCAGAACGTTTCCATGATGCTGCATGCATGCCAATATGTGTTATTATATAATCTAAGACCACCGCTGTATCGACCATAAACAAAAATTGACCTACTACACCTTTAAATAAGCACCCAGAACAACAAAGCTCATTGTCAATCATAAAGAGAGGAATTTACCTATTTCAAGGAAGTGCGATGGAACATGAAAATGATTTCAGTGACAGAACAAGTTTGGATGACAGTGTAAAGAGGAAATGAACGACAGGGCGTGTGGATCCCAACTGGGTAAAAACAAAACATAAAAATTGCTGGAGTCTGAATTCTTTGAATGGATTATTACTCCAAAACAAGCAAACCTGTGTAATACGTGAACTATAACGACAGCAAAAACACAACGTGTCTGTATTTTCCGTAACCAGATTTTAATTATTGAAGCTAAAGCTTAATAAGTCTCTAACAATTTTGTTACGCATACTAGAATTTGGTGGAAAATTTATGCATTTCATTTGAACAGATGATTGGACTTACCTGACCTGACACCACTTCCTACATAAATACCTATGTGTTTAAGACACTCAGCGATCACACTTTCATGAACGATACAGCAGTTGAGCAGATATTAATTATCTGTATATGCTGGAATAATAGTCGAAGGCACTTTTGATATGGTATGATTTCAGCATGAAGCAGTATATTGTGAGATACCTGGTGATACTCGGACAGAATATTATGCATGTCGGCTACTTCTTCACTGGAGATGTGCTTCACTATCAGTGTACGGTCATAGGACGTGAAGAGAAGACCTTCTCCCTGTCCGTCGCCTCTCATGGGCGCACTGCGGGCCAGGGACACCTGGCGGAAAACATCCAAAAAACTTCAGATCAAACAGTAATTTTATATCATATGCAAGAATAATAAAAATAAAATACTTTTGACATGTGACAACAACTGCTCGTATATATATTTGAGAAGAATGAATGTCCAAAAACAGGCTGATTTATCCAAGCCATATATATTTCATGTAATGTGTGATAGAGCTGTTTGTAAATGTAAAAGGTCTGTAAAGTTTCGAAGATCATGATAAATAGAATTATTGTCATCCCAAGAGAAAGAACCGGTTCTGAACTGCCTGAAACGAGTCGTCAGTAATTGACCCTTCGCCGGCAGTTTGATTGACAGGCGATCTGACCAATCATAACCCAGAATTCGCCATTTTGTCCGACAAAGCAGTCAGGGGAGTTAGTAGATTAACGTTGGTGAACTTGAAAAATTGTGTGTACTCACGTCTCGCCGCGCTTGAAACAACATTCCTTCTGATGTTCATTCATGTTTATTTGATGCTATAAATGAACTAGTATGAAGAGATGATCTTGAAGGAGCTACAGCGATCTGTCACCACACATTAAAGAGACACTATACGCTATTTATTGATTAAACGTCTTTAAAAAATTATTTTTCACTGCGTGAGAACATGATGTGTGGCGTGAGAGCGGCATGGTTTGTCGGACATAGCAACAGTAACTGAAGGGGGCGGGTCTTTGCGAAGGGTCAATTCCAGTCTGGATTTCTATGTGAACCTATGTAGGTTTGTCACATATTTACATAATGGCGTTCATTGGCTACTCACGAACAACATCGCCTTTGACCCGCCCTCAAACACTGTAGTTGTAGCTGAGAGCGGGAAGAGTTTGATTCATGCTGTTGACATGTCAAGAAGATGCGTGATAAAATTGACACGAACATTACTGTTTGTATCAGTGCTGAGGAGCATCCGGAAAAAGTTGTGTTTACGATGCGCACTGTAAGCAGTAGACCAATCACAACAGACTGCGCCATCTGACCAATCAGAGCAGAGGCGGCTCTCGGAAAGGAGGGGTTTAGAGAGACTGAATCCTTTATCAAACACCGTGAGAAAAGAGGTGATGCTGCAATGTATATTATGAGAAAAATAAGGTGTTTTTTTAATCTTGGATGCATGTAAACCCATTGTAGGAGGCTTACAAAACTAAATTAGGAACCTTTAAAATAGCATAATTGGGGCACTTTAAATGAAGGAAAAAAGGTCACCTGGTAGTCAAGATCTTCAATTCCAAATCGCTCCCTGAGGTTCCTGAAAACTTGTGGACAGTACTCCTTAAATTTAAAATGGCCTGGAAGATTCTCCCTGTAAGGCACAGAAGAGCCATTTTACATTTGCTTTAAGAACTCCTTCAGAATACTACATTTCCCCATCACCTGAAGGCAAAATGCTGCATTGATTTGGCTGTTTTGCAGAAAAAGCTGCCACTCTTTGACTGCCATTACATCTAAATGAAGGTAAGCATGTTCCTACTGCAGCTGTAGACACAACACACACACTGTGTGATGAAAATGTGTGTAAAATAATGATGCGCTTTTGATAAATACTTGTTGAAGAGATGGTTGTTCACTTTAATTTTGGTGTTGGCTTTGAAGTCGTCAGGGAGCAGCATGACGGGCACTGGAACTTGATTCAAATCATTTATCTGTAAAAACAGAGTGGGTAAAAATTGAACTTTGCACAAGGATATTTTCCATATCCCAACACTGAATGACTCAGTGCTTGTATATCTGACACATCATTGCATGACGGTTTCCCATTCTGCTAATTATGCAACAACCAAATGCTTCACATAACATAAACTTACCCTTAAAAAATTGTACTGCATTTAAATAATTTGGATTTATTGCATAATTAGTTGTGCATTTCAATAAATTTTTTTTTACAAGGAAGATATAAATCGAAAAATACTATTTATATACAAATGTGTGATTATATATGTGATTATACAAACACACACAAACATATATATATATTTTAAGATTTTAAATATCAATATATCTGAAACAGTTAGTGATGGGAGATCGGAGTCATTTACCAAACGGTTCTTTCGAACAGTGCCATTGAACTGTTCAAAGCAATAATTCAGAGATTCGTTTACCTCACGACGTCATTATTACATCATCACGTGGTCCCTGTCATATCATAGAGGCATATTACATGCTCCAAAAAGTTACCATGAAGTCATATATAGGTACATATTTTTAATACTTTTCAGTAATTGCTATTTCATGTGTACAATTTCAAATTTGGTGCACCCGCGATTCAAATTACAAAAAAACAAAAACTATTATAATCCAATTATAAATTGCATTTCAATTAAACAACACTAAAATTAACATAAAGTGAGTCAGAAATGTCCTAAATAGCCAACTAGAAGAGCTTGAACTGGTCGGAGCGATTCAGTCCGATTCGTGAACTCATTCGACTCAAAAGAACGATTTGTTCACAAATCAGACATCGCTAGCAACAGTTGCAACAAATCCGCCGCGTGCAATGAAACTATATATCCGGTTTGCGCGTGACCTCATGCGTCAATCAATACCCAAAACAATAACTGTACACACTAATAACGTATTTTATTAATATTCCTATAGATAATGCTTTTAAAGATCTCAGATCCAATATACGTGCGCGCAGCTAACTGTTAGCTTATAAAATGGCAGTTGTGTGATGTAGGAAGTTCAGTAAATCATAAACCACCTTACCGAATGATTAACGCCCCACATGAACACGCTAAGCATCGGGTCGCTCGCTCGGAACACTTTCACCTTCTGCTGCACGAAATGTTTCTTTTTGGTCTTGGTTTTGGGGGCGAGCATGACCATCGGGCTGGAGGCGCTGCCGGTGTTACCGAGAGACGCCATCATCACGGTCACTCCCCTGTAACGCAGCGGTTTGTTTTCCTCTTGGATCCGCCTCCCTCTGTTCCTGCTCCGGATCCTTTAACTGACAATCAACGGTCAAAAAACACAAGTGCTAAGCCGCGGGGCCGGTTTTCCGCTGTGTTTGCAGGCCCAGATGGACCGATTCTTCATGGAAGTGAACAACACTAGGTTACTGAAGTGTGGCAGTGATCCTGATGCTCCTCCCACAAGTTCATAGGAACAGATCTCTTGATATATTGTGACAGCAAGAATGTGTGTCAGGCAGGATCTCATCTCAGTGTACGTCATGTGGTTTCACAGGTCAGGTGAGATGAGACAGTGAAAAAAACTGCCATATTAACTTAAAGACAACTATTAAACTTCGCCGTCTAACTCTAGTGATGACATGTTCGAACAAATGGTTCCTTTTGAAGTGGATCTTTTCAATGATTCGGCCGAACCAGTTCACAGAATCGGTTCCTTCACGAATTGGACTGAATCCAGCAACTCGTTCAACTCACATGTACAGGTGCTGGTCATATAATCAGAATATCATCAAAAAGTTGATTTCCATTCAAAAAATGAAACTTGTATATTATATTCATTCATTACACACAGACTGACATATTTCAAATGTTTACCTCTATTAATTTACTAAGGAAAATCCCAAATTCAGCATCTCAGAAAATTAGAATATTGTGAAAAGGTTCAATATTGAAGACACCTGGTGCCACACTCTAATCAGCTAATTAACTCACAACACCTGCAAAGGCCTTTAAATGGTCTCTCAGTCTAGTTCTGTAGGCTACACAATCATGGGGAAGACTGCTGCCTTGACAGTCGTCCAAAAGACGACCTCAATTGTCACCTTGCACAAGGAGGGCAAGACACAAAAGGTCATTGCAAAAGAGGCTGGCTGTTCACAGAGCTCTGTGTCCAAGCACATTAATAGAGAGGCGAAGGGAAGGAAAAGATGTGGTAGAAAAAAAGTGTACGAGCAATAGGGATAACCACACCCTAGAGAGGATTGTGAAACAAAACCCATTCAAAAATGTGGGGGAGATTCACAAAGGGTGGACTGCAGCTGGAGTCAGTGCTTCAAGAGCCACTACGCACAGACGTATGCAAGACATGGGTTTCAGCTGTCGCATTCCTTGTCAAGCCACTCTTGAACAACTGACAGCGTTAGAAGCTTCTCGCCTGGGCTAAAGACAAAAAGGACTGGACTGCTACTGAGTGGTCCAAAGTTATATTCTCTGATGAAAGTAAATTTTGCATTTCCTTTGGAAATCAGGGTCCTAGAGTTTGGAGGAAGAGAGGAGAGTCACACAATCCACGTTGCTTGAGGTCCAGTGTAAAGTTTCCACAGTCAGTGATGGTTTGGGGTGCCATGTCATCTGCTGGTGTTGGTCCGCTGTGTTTTCTGAGGTCTAAGGTCAACGCAGCTGTATACCAGGAAGATTTTGAGGACTTTATGCTTCCTGCTGCTGACCAACTTTATGGAGATGCAGATTTCATTTTCCAACAGGACTTGGGACCTGCACACAGTGCCAAAGCAACCAGTACCTGGTTTAAGGACCGTGGTATCCCTGTTCGTAATTGGCCAGCAAACTCGCCTGACCTTAAAAAATGGGAAAATCTATGGGGTATTGTGAAGAGGAAGATGCGATATGGCAGACCCAACAATGCAAAAGAGCTGAAGGCCACTATCAGAGCAACCTGGGCTCTCATAACACCTGAGCAGTGCCACAGACTGATCGACTCCATGCCACGCCGCATTGCTGCAGTAATTCAGGCAAAAGGAGCCCTGACTAAGTATTGCGTGCTGTACATGCTCATAGTTTTCATGTTCATACTTTTCAGTTGGCCAAGATTTCTAAAAAAATCCTTTCTTTGTATTGGTCTTAAGTAATATTCTAATTTTCTGAGATACTGAATTTGGGATTTTCCTTAGTTGTCACTTATAATCATCAAAACGTAAACATGATTTAACATAAATGTGACTCTTGTCTATATTTTTTTGTCATAATAAAAAAATGTTTTCTCTGTTAATTTTAATTCTACTTAATGTATCAAATAAATAATCCACATCAATCCAAAAGCAATTGACCGTTCGCAAAGACCCGCCCCCTTTAGTTACTGTTGCTATGTCCGACAAGCCATGCACTCTCAAAAAGCCTGTGTAATGTAATGGCTGTGAACAAATCGCACGACAAAGGAGAATGCAAAGAAACGCTTTAATATAAAGGAAAACAAACACACTTCCATAAACGATACTGGACAAAGAACTAGTGAGAACTCAAGGCTTATATACAAACAGGGTAATCAGAATAAACAGAACAGGTGTGGGGAACTAATTAACAACCATATATAAACAAACTGACAACCAAACAAACAAAATAAGAACAAAGGAAACAGGAAGTAGAATTAAACCAAAACAAGGAATACATGTTGAAACCTGCTGGTATTGCATCAAATAAAATTCTATACTCTCGTGGAGATATCGGAATACCAAATGTCTTTTAAAATTCTGTACACGTAAATAAATAGCCCTCACCATTTATCAATTGTGAAGACATTACAATATTGTTTTTAACCCAACTGTCGTAGAAGTTTGATTTATTTTTATATTTAATATTTTTATTATTCTATATTAGCTGTTTGTGTGTGTGGGTGGGTATATAAGTTTGTATATGTAGGCTATATATGTTGTATAAATGTTTGTATATGGGTCATTGATGAATAAGGTTTTTAAAAGTGTAAAAAAAACATAATGGAGATATAATAAATGTTAAAGTTTTATCAAGTGTTAACAATGAGATTATGTGGTTTTTATAATCAATTAACACTGTTTTTATCATTTATGGACCAAATTTGTCACCAAAACAGTCATTCGGTTTAATCAATATTTCGGTTTTACCGGATGACACTTTCGGTTATATCGAATGATGATATTTTCAAACAATGCTAACAGGCTGATATTTAGCAAGCTAGCTAGGACAATCAAACTTTACAGATTACAACATTTTCCATGTGTTAGCGGTTGTACTGAATAACCTGATGTTTCGGGACATGCATATGAACAAGTGAAAAAATGAATTTTTCAAATAGTTAAAAGAGTGTTAGTTACTTTTTTACTACCTTTGCAGGCGTCTGAATGATGTCACATCCTGTCACATGATATTAACTGCATGACTTGATCCAAAATGGTCCGTTTATATTGGTTACCCCGAATGACATCAATGAAATTCAGTTTTCCAGACATTCTTTCTCATAACAAAACATCGACTTCCATGCATAATTTTAATACCATTTTGCACTATGTTGATATATGATGTTATAAAATCATGCCAGAATAAAAAATATATACATTTATTACATTTTAAGATATTTTAATCTCAAATGAACTGGCTGTATTGGCCTTTGGACGGTTAAACTAAATGATCTTTTGACACTTCAAAATCTTTAAAATACCATTTATATGTAGCAAAATATAATTAAAACCCTTTGGATTCAATAAAAGAGATCTAATTGTTCTACCCTACATACTTTGGATGTCATATCTTTGTTTATTATTATTATTATTAAGGGGGAAAAAAATGACCCGTCATGTCATTGACCCATATAAGAAGTCAACATAAAAGAGCCTGACTATGGAACTCTACTAAAATTTGGAATTTAATGTTTCAACTTGAAAATATATTAGAAGGAACCCGTGAAAGATTTAACTGATAGGGTGAGAATATGAAACACGCAATTGTATTTGATTAAAGTGTGCAAAAAATATTGAGCCAGGAGATGATAATATAGTGTAAATGCTGATTATATTTGGAATCAGAGTAAAATATTTAGCCTATGCAACAAACTAAACTCGGACACATGAAATTACAACATCACGTGTCTTTCTTTATTTTTGCTTTCTAATGTGATTCAAAGCACATGTTTGTTTAATAACTTTTCAAAAGGATTCCCTTATGAATATATACAAAAATATATGGGAATACTGGAAAATACAATGCTATATATTAGGCTACATACATTTCCAAATGGGAAACTTGCGCTTAGACTTTTCAATATACTGCAATATGGGCCAAGTATGGCTATACAATATATTGATTCATATTAAAAATTTTTTTTATATGTAATAGCTTTATTAAACTAGTCAATTAATGAATTTATCTTCCATGAGTTAGCATGGGTTTACATAAAGCTGAACACATTCATAAACTTTTATCTCACTTTATTGTTTGAATAGATTTGCAGGATTGTAAGAACTAGAGATACAATGTAGAAAAATATATCCAAACAAATAAACAGTATAAACTGACAAAAACATATATACAAAGATAAGATATAAATGCAGAGATGGACACAATGGGCATAAACTGTGAGGTATGCCGAGTGAAATAATAGTGCAGTATAGTAATATTGAATACATATCATAATTTCATATTTTTCAATATATCAAAAAGTGGCAATTCCTTATGCATTATTAAATATATTGTAATATATTAACACATTATTCTGGGTATTCAATATACATTAAAAAATAATAGATAATTGGTTGTTTAACTATAAGGTACTATATTTCTGCGCAGCTAAGGGGCAGATTTAGTTCATTTTTCTCCCATTAATATGATACTTTCCAAGAAAAAATATGATAAAATAAATAATAGGCTATTATTGCAGTCAATGTTTAGAGTATGTATTGTAACCTAATTTTGCTGATACGTAATGACATGAAAGAATCAATTAAATGTTCGAAAGAACCGATTCGCGGAAATGACTTCCCGTCAGTGGACTGAAACCTCAAATCGTAGTGCGATTTGCCATGATTGAAGGAGGAACTCGAACCGTATTATATCAATTGAGATTTAGGGGTGGACTCTTAACTCGGGCCAGTAAGCAACCACCTTAAACTTGTTTAACACCGCGCGAAATATCACTCAAGGCACTGTATGAATGACATAGCAACGCCTTGACAACCATCATTAAGGCAACTTTTGCACAGAACAGGTAAAAACTACTTACATATTTCTAAAAGCTGTCGATATAAGTTATAATTAATCTATTTATTATTCATAAGGTGCTCATTTCCCTAGCAATTTACTCATTTCCTTAGCAATAGCACAGCTGGAGTTGGCCTAGTCTTTTGAAAAGTCTTTTTTTTTAATCCCGTTTGATACCGCCTTGTGGCGCAGAAATCTTCAATTTTAAGAATTTAAGGAACTCTTGTTTTTTGAGTGACTGTACACATCAAATGTCAAAAATGTAATTTTGCCCTATATATTTGTCTATATCACCCTTTGCAGAATCTTTTATTTTTGCCCGAATAATTCATGCATACAAAACTGTTGCTTACGTGACAGTGCGAATAAGGCAAAGTAGGACATGATGAAAGCACATATGCCAAATTGTGCTATAGGCTATGTTGTTACCTTGGAAACAAGCATATGGATTGTTGTGTGAGTATACATGTGCATGAATCTGTCTTGGCACAAAATCTCCAGCACTCTAAATATTTACTCTTTTTATTATGAGAATTAGACTGTATAAATAACGTGATATGTAAATAACTGGCTGATATAACAAGATATTATACCCTGATGATGCCTACAGTTATTCTTAGTAAGCAAAATCTGCTCTAGGCTCTCAGAAATGCACAGTCACCATAGTTCATTTGTAATAGACATTTGTATGACCATATGGCTGTATTTTTGCAGCCAACAGCAGCATCTGCTCTCTCTTGTTGTCTTTGCTAATTCATCACTTCTGTTTATTTATATCATCTATTTCAGTCGTGCGTGTATATGGTTTGATAGTATTTTTCACATTCAATTTCATGCATGCGGGTTTCTAAATGAGATTCTGCAAAGAGTCAGTCTTTATATTAACATATGCATTTATTTTTCTCTGTATCTGTTTTTTTTTTGTCTCAGTTCTTGCACACCTTATATATTTATATATTTTTTTTTGCAATGGGTTCCTTTTCAAGGGCCCATAACTACTGGCACATATATTGATACAACAAAATCATTGTGAGGTACATTGCTCAGACATTATTTTGTGCACTTTTTTTTTCCTCAATGCATTGTGGGAATGAGAAAACACTGAACAGTTCTGAACAAAATACCCAGAATACAATATCTGAAATATTGAAAATTAAGCCATATA